>OY740773.1:106028293-106180403 GCA_963513935.1 Aphrophora alni
ATAATATTTATTTAGATATGTTACTGTCGACGTATGTCAGAGGTGCTGAAAAGAGGTGCTTTGGTTTTCCTATTTAATCTATTATAAACTGCTGAAACCATCAATATTTTAAAAATCGTAGTTTTTTCGTAATGTATTTGAGAATAATATTTTAATGTAAAAAAAGTCGAAATTATTTAGCATATATTACCTTTGAGGTCCCATGATTCCAAAATAGCTATTATTGAAAATATCTGTACAAAACGGTTGAACCGATTTTAATCAAATTGTAGCCATAGAAGAAGACGTTGACGTGTTTTTTGGGAATAACAATTGGATTTCCCTCGCGTTGATTATCAAGTTCATGAAGTAATCATTAAGTAAAATAGCAAATGATCTCTATTTCATCAATAAGGTTACATTACATTGTATGATAGAGGGGGGGGGGGGTAAGTACCATGATCGCCCCATCAACTTCTAAACGTATTAAAAGAAATAGGTCAATCGAACTGCAGAATAAGTTATTTTTGTTCAAGTTTATTTAACGAAAGATGAAGTGTTGTATTATCTGAGATATATTTCCACTTCACGTCTTTAAAATAAACGCTGAAACCTTACCTGAGTAACTCTCGTAGCTAGGAAGTGTTCAGCAACGTGAGCAGGAAGTATATTCTCCAATAAAATCTTGTTGATTCCTCTCATTGTTTCAACCTAACACAAAAAACAAAACAACTTGTTTTGTTAATAAGTACTTAACTTTAAGTAATAATTAAACTTTTAATAACTAAAACCTCTCGATTATTATTGACTAAAAAAATCAAGAAGAAACGCTCTTACAATAAAGACCCCCCCCCCCTCAGTCTTCGAATATTCTAAATAGCGTTAAAGCGAGATTTTTTCTTGATTTTTAAAGAAAACATACCTTTCGATCATAAACGCCTTACAAAAAAGAATAAAAAAAACAAGATAAAAACACTTCTGTTGAATACTCTAATAGCGACAGAGAGTCGGAAGAGAACAAGAGTTGGTCAAGAGAAACCTGGTAGAAAGATAGAAAAGACGGAGCTAATACAAGATTCGATAATGAAAAGTTAGATCCAGCTAGGGTACCTCTGGATTGTCACACCGTACTTTGTTAGCCCCTAAGGGGAACATAAAGTAGAGGCTTCTAGTCTAGATTACTCTAATAGCGACAGAGAGTCGGAAGAGAACAAAAGTTGGTCAAGAGATACCTGATAGAAAAGATGGAAAAGAGTTATCTAACCCAAGATTAGATAAAGAAAAGTTAGATCCAGCTAGGATACCTCTGGATTGCCACACCGTACTTTGTTAGCCCCTAAGGGGAACATAAAGTAGAGGCTTCTAGTCTAGATTACTCTAATAGCGTCGGGGTCGGAAGAGAACAAAAGTTGATCAAGAGATACCTGATAGAAAAGATGGAAAAGAGTTATCTAACCCAAGATTAGATAAAGAAAAGTTAGATCCAGCTAGGATACCTCTGGATTGCCACACCGTACTTTGTTAGCCCCTAAGGGGAACATAAAGTAGAGGCTTCTAGTCTAGATTACTCTAATAGCGTCGGGGTCGGAAGAGAACAAAAGTTGATCAAGAGATACCTGATAGAAAAGATGAAAAAGAGTTATCTAACCCAAGATTAGATAAAGAAAAGTTAGATCCAGCTAGGATACCTCTGGATTGCCACACCGTACTTTGTTAGCCCCTAAGGGGAACATAAAGTAGAGGCTTCTAGTCTAGATTACTCTAATAGCGTCGGGGTCGGAAGAGAACAAAAGTTGGTCAAGAGATACCTGATAGAAAAGATGGAAAAGACTTATCTAACCCAAGATTAGATAAAGAAAAGTTAGATCCAGCTAGGATACCTCTGGATTGCCACACCGTACTTTGTTAGCCCCTAAGGGGAACATAAAGTAGAGGCTTCTAGTCTAGATTACTCTAATAGCGTCGGGGTCGGAAGAGAACAAAAGTTGGTCAAGAGATACCTGATAGAAAAGATGGAAAAGACTTATCTAACCCAAGATTAGATAAAGAAAAGTTAGATCCAGCTAGGATACCTCTGGATTGCCACACCGTACTTTGTTAGCCCCTAAGGGGAACATAAAGTAGAGGCTTCTAGTCTAGATTACTCTAATAGCGTCGGGGTCGGAAGAGAACAAAAGTTGATCAAGAGATACCTGATAGAAAAGATGGAAAATACGGAGCTAATCCAAGATTCGATAAAGAAAAGTTAGTTCAAGCTAGGATACCTCTGGATTGCCACACCGTACTTTGTTAGCCCCTGAGGGGAACATAAAGTAGAGGCTTCTAGTCTAGATTACTCTAATAGCGTCGGGGTCGGAAGAGAACAAAATTTGGTCAAGAGATACCTGATAGAAAAGATGGAAAATACGGAGCTAATCCAAGATTCGATAATGAAAAGTTAGTTCAAGCTAGGATACCTCTGGATTGCCACACCGTACTCACTATAAGTTAGCCCCTGAGGGGAACATAAAGTAGAGGCTTCTAGTCTAGATTACTCTAATAGCGTCGGGGTCGGAAGAGAACAAAAGTTGATCAAGAGATACCTGATAGAAAAGATGGAAAATACGGAGCTAATCCAAGATTCGATAGAGAAAAGTTAGTTCAAGCTAGGATACCTCTGGATTGCCACACCGTACTTACTATAAGTTAGCCCCTAAGGGGAACATAAAATAGAGGCTTCTAGTCTAGATTACTCTAATAGCGACAGAGAGTCGGAAGAGAACAAGAGTTGGTCAAGAGAAACCTGATGAAAGATGGAAAATACGGAGCTAATCCAAGATTCGATAAAGAAAAGTTAGATCCAGCTAGGATACCTCTGGATTGCCACACCGTACTCACTATAAGTTAGCCCCTAAGGGGAACATAAAATAGAGGCTTCTAGTCTAGATTACTCTAATAGCGACAGAGAGTCGGAAGAGAACAAAATTTGGTCAAGAGACACCTGATAGGAAAGATGAAATATAGTGATTTCTAACCGAAGCTTACAAATTTGTACATCCAGCTAGGGTCCTCGGAACCGCTACACCCGCATTCAAGTGAGCCTTTTAGGGAAGAGGTATCTAACCCAAGATTAGCTGAAGAAAGTGGTTGATCTAGCTAGAGTGCTTTGGGATTGCCACACCGTACTCACTATAAGTTAGCCCCTAAGGGGAACATAAAATAGAGGCTTCTAGTCTAGATTACTCTAATAGCGTCAGGGTAGGAAGAGAACAAAATTTGGTCAAGAGACACCTGATAGGAAAGATGAAATATAGTGATTTCTAACCGAAGCTTACAAATTTGTACATCCAGCTAGGGTCCTCGGAACCGCTACACCCGCATTCAAGTGAGCCTTTTAGGGAAGAGGTATCTAACCCAAGATTAGCTGAAGAAAGTGGTTGATCTAGCTAGAGTGCTTTGGGATTGCCACACCGTACTCACTATAAGTTAGCCCCTGATGGAAACATAAAATAGAGGCCTCTACCATCGATTACTCTATAGTATCAGGATCGGCAGAGAACAAGAGTTGATCAAGAGAGTGGTGATTAAGAATATGGAGGGATGACTTAGGAAAAAAATGTGTAAATCCAGTAAGTCCTTGGGATTGCTACTCCCGTCTAATACTAAGGAGAAGAACTTACTAATTATCTTTATTTTCATGTAAGTAAAATGTTAAACAATTATTTTGTATCTTGTCATAATAGTTTGCCACATTCATTACGAAGGAACTTTTGGAACACACTGTATGTACGTTGTATTTTCATTCTGAAACCGAGTTTAAGAGATAAACAAATGTACAAAAGTTTGGTAATAAAAACTCTGCAAAGATTGTCAAGGGAGTGTTTAAGTGCCGCCGTTCATGATTCAGGGTCTTGTGGGAATCTCACTTAACGAATTTAGTGTTACAGCCTGAGCAAAATCTTTTAACAATGGTCTAAGATTTTTTTTAAATTTGTTTATAAACCCGCTCAAAATTCTCGTACATATCCCCTAATCCAGTTCAAATAGAAATTATATTTTCTAATTTTTCATTTTAAATCTATTGGTACATTCAAAATAAGGTCAGCAAATCTGTTGTATTTCCAGTTTAATGATATATCTTATGATTTGAAAATGGAGGATAAACCAATCATATTGGTGTTTATAGATATATTTGTGTTGCAAATCAAGTAAATAATTTGTAAGAAGGAAGAAATCAAAATTAAATTCGTACAAATAATCAGAAATATGGGTGTATCGGAAGGAGTAGGTTTTGTATTTATCGTTGTTGTTTTAAAGACGAAAAACATCTCTGTCATCTTTGTCTTGTAAAAAACAAAACAAAATAAGAATCTCTAGTCTTCTAATAATTAACAGTGTGAAGAGCTGAAGAGAACAAGAGCTGAACAAGAGAAATCTGATAGGAAAGATGAAAGAGAGGGACCTAGCTCAAGACAACATGAAATGTGTAGATTCAGCTAGGATTCTTCGGAATTGTCACGTCCTTTATTAAAAGGAGCCCCTGAGGGTCGGAAGGAGTAAGTTTATGAAACCAGAAGAGATAATAAAAAACTATTTATCAATTAATATTAGTTATTTCAAGACATTTTATTTGGTATACCTCTACTTATCTTATAATTAAAAAATGTTATCTTAAAGAAAAAACCTTTCAGTTAACATCGCCTAAAAAACATACAATAGAGATTTTATCTCTTGAATATTTTAATTACTACCTAGTTAGTAGAATCCTAATAGGTAACAAGAAAGTGAAGGATCTAATCCAAGGCTGCATGAAGAAAGGTGTAGATACAGCTAGGGTATCTCGGAATTACGTCACCCATACTATCTATAAATGTGCCCCTGTGAGGTGAGGTAAATGGATTTTTAAAAACATGGATTTGTGGAATATGTGGTAATTCAAAAAAACTGCCAATATGGTACACAAAACGTCAGATAATGCTGATGCTTGATTTTATTTTGAATTATTTTTTATAAAAGTACAAACATAAAGTGAAGTCTAACATCTCAAATATTTTAGAGTTACTTTGAAATTATAAGAAATAAGAAAACCATCTCTGTCAAAATGTTGGTTTTCAAAAGCCTTTAAATAAGTTATACTATATTTACATTTGAAAATCTCTAGTAACAAACTTCTACCCATAAAATAAACGTCTTAGTGGGGCTCTCAAAATATTCTATAACTTTTTATTACTAATTTAAAACTGTAAACCAAGTTACCACAAACAGTTGAGAAGTTGGGTGGACTGATACATCATGCATAACCTAACAAGAATGAAATACAAATTTGTGTTCACTTCCGATGGGTTACACAAAGTTCAATCTGCTTACCTCCTCTTGTTCCACTTTCAGTTTGGCTTTCCATAGAAAGTCTGTGCGAGAAGTAAATTCTATTTGTCTGTCCAGAATGTGAAACAAAATCACAATGATGATGACTGGAAACCAAATTGTGAACCAAAATGGAAGCCTGTGAATGCTGTAAAATAAAGAATATTACAATTAATTAATTAAAATAAATGTAGATATCTATAAAATTATCATTAGTCTTTTTTCCTAATTTTTAAAAGATAAACATTGGCCCAGTTATTAACTCGCACCACCCTGCAATAGAGTATTCTAAACAAGGCTCCTAGTTCTAGAAAACTCCAATAGCATCATGGTCGAAAGGAGAAATATTTCCCTTCTTTTTAAAGGTGTAAAATTTCTTAGTCATCATTGCCTTGTAAAAAAGGAAGAAAATGACAAAAATAAAGGCCCATAGTCCTGGAAATATTCATTGTACAAAGCAGCAAAGTGTGTTTTATCATACATATAATAATATTATGTTTCTGCTGCTTCAGTAGAGTAATGAGGATCTCAATAAATTATTGCATGATCTCTATAGATTTTCCATTATTTGTTGGAAATTTAGACCTCGTGGTATTTTCCTTATGAATGCTTCCTGTTTCTTCAAATCATTTGATGGTTTTTGGCAATATATTTTTTTGAAATTGAGTTACGATTACATATTCCATTGAACAATTTGCCAACCGATCACCTAACCTAACCTAGCTCTATCACCGAAGCCTCTCATCATTAAAAGTGTGATCATGTACTGTTCACAAAGTAACATGTCAAAAGTAATGTGAGCAAGTTGCACAAAAGAATTCAGTACAAAAAATACACAGATAGGTAGAAAACAAAAGTTGCTTATAAATACTGTAGAAACAGACAAAACAAATTAGCCAACCGATCATCTAACCTAACCTAGCCTCCTGGCCTTCACTGAAGCCTCTCATTATTTTAAGTGTGACCTTTTACTGTTTACTACGTAACATTTTAAAAGTAATGTTAGCAAGTTTCACAAAAGAATTCATTAAAAACAAATACACAAAATGATAGAAAAGAAAAAAAGTTGTTTATAAATCCAATAGAGGCAGACAAAACAAATTAGCCGACCAATCACAGTAACTTCTCAATAGTAATGATACATTATAAATGGAATATTAAACAACAAAGAAGTAAGCTTCATTGTTGCAATAATGGTAAGAGATAATCAATGATCAGCTGATTCAAATATTCAACTGACTGTCAAACAACAGAAGGAGAGCAAGTTTAACCTTTTGTTACATTAAGATGAAAAATTACATCGTTTTCAAATAAATTTATTCATTTTAAAATGACAAAATTTATTGGTTGTTACAGTTCCTTATAGTACCAGTATTAATTTTTGTAAATCCAAACTTTATTTCGCCGCCGTTTTGGATATCATAGCATCTTTTTATTAATATCATTTATTTTGTCTTAAAGAGACGTCGTTTAAAATGATAAAGGGTGTTATCATTTAAAATATTAGAGTTGCAACCCTTGGACCTCGCCTCAAGAAGGGTTTGAAATCCTGTTTCTCATCAAAAGGTAGGATAGTTGACCAATAACTTATCCTGAAGTACAGTATTCTATTTGTAATAATTTTTTTCGGACATTTGCGCTCATTTGAAAACAAACACACGACGTTTCGAGAGTATAAATCAACTCTCGTTATCAAGTGTAAAACATAAAGAGAAAAACACCAACAAAGCCATCAAAATCTATAAACTAAAAAAGAACTCGAGCCTAAAATTAAGCCTAAATAGTGATCAGATAAAACCACCACACACAGACGTACACTACACAAAGAACGACAAGCAACTGACGTAAAAGGATGCTCTGAAAGTTATAATATTCTATCTGCGACAATTAGGGGTTTCAAACTCTTGCCTAACTTTATATACTACGCTTCTAAGGTTATCAAATTATTAAAATATTTACAAACGTACCTGTCGCTATGTATTTCTTGGTAGTTTTCAAACAGATGATTTGTATAGTACAGTCCTAAGTGCATAGCTGCGCATAACAGCATCATTCCCAACTTTAGTATGAAACCAATTCTGAGGAAAACCGAAATGGCTGCTAATGATATTGCAGAGCTGTGCAGGTAGACCTGACAATTCAAATAAGTTAATTATTTATTAAAACATAGCACAGATTTTCACACAGCCATTCATAATTGACATACTAACCAAACACAATTATTTATCTTAAAAATATTAGTTCGGAAGTTGTCCGAAGAAAGAAGTGAAAATGAATCATGGACCATGTTTCAAAAATTATTTATGTAGATAGGTAAGTCTTTATTATATCATAAATTGTTAATTTACAAAATATACATTTAACTAATACAAATCTAAGAATTAAATAATGCAAAAAAGCTAAAGTTTCAACATTTTTTTAAATAATATAAATTAGTTGTCAATACTTGTTAATTATCATTTGCCCGATGATGACGCAAGGCGAAACAATTGTAGCTCATTTATATTATTACATTTTTATTGAAACTTTAGCTTTATTGCTTTTTTAATCCTTGAATATGGAGTTTCAAAAAGAAATATCTGCTGTTACATCAAATATAATACAAATCCAAACAAAAGTACTAATTTTGAAAGCATAAAAACTAATTAGAAGAAAATTGCTTTCAACATTAATAAATTATAAATAGAAATTAAGTTCATCAATTACCATACGTTGCTTTTAGTAGTTTATATGTTCAGCAGAACAGTTCTAAGAGCAAAATCAATTTTGAAATATTCTGCCAATAAAGTCCAGTTTTTACTAATAAAATTTTCTACTATGAAAAATTTCCATCCTTAAATCATTATATCTCGGACTGTCAACAAGAAAATGGAAAAGGTCACCTCTCCCCTCCAAGTTACATGCAGGAAAAGTACCATACCACAATCAATTTGGTCATAGTAAACACTGAAAGGCGTGTAGCTAAGTTGCAAATATTCACTACTAACTTTTAAAAAGTAGTTTCACAACTAAAAATGTTTAAAAAAACTGTTTTAAATCACTGTTTAAATAACAGTTTAAATCACTATTTAAATAACTGTACAATAACATTTTAAATCACTGTTTTAATAAAAGTTTAAATCATTGTTTAAATAACTATTATCTTACCATAAAATTTCTTATATATAATTCATTAGAGACTAAATTATATGTTCGCTAAAGAACTCATCCACGCCCATTCAACCTACACAGATGAGGATGGTCTCATTGGACAGCTTAGGATCTGAGGATCAATAGTATATGTACAACCGGACTGTGCGATCTAATCCACAATCACACGGGCACTTTTGTTTGGGTTTTGGAGACAACCTTATTAATACTTATTTCAGGAGTTCTACTGAGCCGATTTTCGTGCGGTTTTGTTTTGAAGGAAGGCACATTTTGTCATTATTTGAAGAAGAAAAAAATTTAAATCAATTTTGTATTTAAGAAACATTCTGGCATAAGTCACAAATCAGTTAGGCCAATCAGTTAAAAATAAAAACACTTTAACCTCTGTCAGTTAATAACTAGATTTAATTATCGAGTTAGGGCCTTAAACAATATTTCAAGGACACGTTCAGTTTTCCTTTGGTTTTGGGTTTTTTCTACTTTTTTAAAGGTGAAAAACTCTCGGCCATAATCTCCATATAAACAAAGAAAATAACATAAAGATACCTAGTCTCATGAATATCCCAACAGCATCAAACCTGTTAGCTAAGATGAAAGAGAGGGGTTTAACTCAAGAATATGTAATAAGATGTACATAGATCCAGTTAGGTTGCCCTGGATTACCACGACAGTAGTCACTAAAATGAGCCTCTCAGGGTTTAAAAATAGAAAGAAAAACACATAAAATAAAGACACATAGACCTTGAATACTCTAATAACGTCAGGGTCGAAAGAGAAGAAGAGTTAATCAAGAGAGACCTGATAGGTTAGATGAAAGAGAGGGATTCAACTCAAGGTAACGTAAAACAGGAGTAGATCAAGCTATGGTGCTCGGGATCGCTAAGCTAGTAATCGCTAAGAGCCTCTGAGGCTTAAAAAAAAGAAGAAAAGAAAATATAAGACTCTAGCTCTCGAATTCTTTAGTACGTCAGGGTACAAAGAGAACAAGAGTTGGTCAAGGTAAGAATGAAACGTTTGGAACTGTTTTGCACTATTAATATTTTGTCGATTAAGTCATAATTAATAACGTACAACTTTAATCATCTTTTGAACTAAACAACATTTTAGTTTTTAACTTGTAATATGTTGCTCACCGCCAGCAATCCTTTTTTGAAGTTTTTCCTTCAGTACATATATATTACCACTACACGTGTTTCGGACTTTTTACGTCCATCGTCGGGTGGTCAAAACACAATTAAAAACATTTAACACAATTTGTAAAAACACATAACACAAACAACACGCGCGCACAAATGAAGTCCAACATGTCTCTGGGCATTTTTTTTTATATAAAAAAAAAACTTCAAAAAAGGATTGCTGGCGGTGAGCAACATATTACAAGTTATTTATAAGCATATCCGGTGATTTAGATTTCCAATTGTAATTTTAGTTTTTATTTATCAATAAAGGTCACTCACAGGAGCAGAATGGACTATGAACTCGAATGTCCTTGTGTTCTGACTTATATTCCTGGACACAGTCGTGGAAGTATTGTTTTCTTCTAACATGTATATAACATCATCAAGCAATGTTGGTGATTCAATCTCTCTTGGATACTCCGGCTCCAAATCTATCTGTAACAAAACTGTATTAACATATAATTTATAATTTAATAATAGAGCATTTGAAAATTCTTTCAATGATTCGATGGAAATATATTAGGCTCTATTTGACTAATGTGTTGTGAGTAACAGCAAAATGTATTCATCTGAATAGATTAAGTTGCGGAACAGTAGTGAACACAACAGCATGCGCAATAATACTAAAAAGTATAATGTGTTGCCTTGGACTGTTTAATATATAATATAGTTAATTACCTTGTGTTAGGGTTGTGTTGTGGTACGTGTTTATGTGTTAGTGCGGGCCTGACGAAGCCGACAGTGTTCGGTGAAACAGCGCTGTAGCCATAACTATTATACGAACTGAGGACAACCTCTAAGGTAATTAACTATATTACTAAAAAGTAATTACTTTCCTTCGGAAGGTTTATATAAACACACGGTATATTTGAAAATATTAGCTATTTAAACTCTACAATATTTTTACCAGTCCAACATTTTACTATTTAATTTAAGACTAAATTTACAAAAAAACATCTAAAATATTTACGCTGGTTTATAAAGCACAATTGTTCATAATCGGGAATATATTAAGGTGTAGAATAGACAATTTTACCACTCTTACACTTTAAATGGTGGTTAATCAGAGACTATTCTATAGTATCCTGGTAGCCAAGCTGTTTAAGTCGTCAATTTCAAATCAGAAGAGCGGCGTTAAAATTATGCATTCAAAACTTTCTGCTTTTTTTTTCCCTAAAAATACTTGGTATACGTTTAACTGAAAAAAGTTTTTGTGTAATATTTATGTCCCAAATTATAACAACTAAATTTAGTGTACATAACCTAAAAAAAATAACCATTTTACAAAAGGAATAATAAATAAAGTTTAATATAGTTACATTTTCATATACAGCGTGATTGAAGCAGGATTCAATAAGTACTAAAGTTACAAGGAAACTTTAAAGGTAACCTTAGGACTTTTTTAGTTAAAACTAGAGGTCCTTATACTAGTCCTTATATCGTCCTTAAAACTAAAGGTCTTTTTTTTTATATCGCCCGTTATTTTTCCAATATGGTGGCCAGTTAGTATTTTTCTAATAAGAACAGCCATTTCTTTCGGAAACTTTAGATATATAATTTATTTTTTGATATATATTCCTCAGCCTACAAAACAAATCAAAATAACAGTAGTGTTATTACACCTTTACACTAGCTCTAGTTAAAATTTTACTTGCATTTAAATTTGAAAAATAAGAAAAATCGTCTTTGGAAAAAGCTGGAATTTGGAAATTTTTTAAACATTTAACCGCCTGTAACTCCTAAACGGTTGTAGATATAAAAAAATTCTCATGAATAAAACAAAGTCTTTTAATAACGCGTTATATCTAAAATGTTTGGAGCTTCGTTTGTACAAAATTTGATCAAAATTGATAATGTCGATTTTGAGAAAATCGTATTGTATTTGTTTTTATGGCAGCTCCCCTAGATTTTTGATATATTGCCACACTATATCCACAAACCAAATTTGATTACTCAGTAAACGTGCTTGAATTGTAGAGCACTGCACATACTATAGACGGACATTATACTCCAGGGGACGTCAAATCGTATTCAACTCTACATCAATTTGTTTATACGTCAGATTACATACTGTATACGACGTATTAATACGAAAGTAAAGTTTGTAAATTTACACTGAACGTATAGGATCAATAAACACGCTTTGAATGACGCTACGGTCAACGACTGTCGCCTTATTCAGGGGTAAATTTATTCTTTAGGAAATATTGCTGTCACCAACTCTCGTATCGATCAATTTGTGCCCCCACATTGTTGTCTTTTTATAGTTTTGTATAATATTTTCAGGAGAAAGGTTGTCAAAATAGAGATTAATATACATTGACAAAAAATAACAAGTTAGAGACCCATAGCCCTTGAATATTCTAACAGTGTCGAAAAAGAGTTGTCAAGAGAGACCTGATAAGAGAGAGAGAACTAATCCAAGATAAATAAATATGTAAATTCAGTTACGATACCTTGGGATTACACCCTATAAGTGAACACATGAAGAGAAGGTTTATCTAAGGATCGATAAGAACGTTCATTTGACAAATTGAAGATCAGGTTTTCTACCTTATTGTTTAAAGGTAAAACCTTTCAGTTATAATCGCCTAATAGTAAAAGGAAGAAAAAACTGATAATAAAGACCACCTTTGAATATTTTAATAAAGTCAAGTTTGCAAGAGAACAAGAGTTGGTCAAAATAGACTAGAGAGAAAAGATGGAGGAGAGCAATTTAACATAATCGTAGTACAAGAGAAAAGGTATAGATTCAGGTTAAACTGTTTGGGATTTCAACGTTGGTACTCACTAAAATGAACATTCAAGATCAGTTAAGGTAAATGAAACGTTTACAGGTTGGCAAGGGACATGTTCAAACATCCAAGTGTGTTTTTAATTAAGAATACTGCTAAAATCACTGTTGAAATAAAACGAAAATAAATTAAAATTCGAACCAACTTATAAAAACCAAATCTTCTTGAAGCTCTAAAAAAGAACTAACGGGTAAATTTGATTTTATATACAAAATACACGTACCATTTTCATTTTATGGTTTCAAGTTCATTCTGTTATTAATAATCTTAAAATAGATACAAAGCTTCAATGATATTTACTCTAAGTTGCTTTTAAGCGGTTTGCTTAATTATTTTCTATAGCTTCTCTAGGAAAGTTATTATACTTTTGAAAGACGGATCATGACTTTTGATTAATTACTCTTCTCAACTTGTATCTTTAGAGTAAGATAGGTGTTCTTAGAGTTCTTTTCAGAATGTTTTCAATGCATTTTTCGAATAAAGGCTGTAGCATCCTGTAATTTATATGGATTTGATTTAAGGGCGAGGGTGGATCTTCAAGAGAGTTTGAGTTCTGGAAGGAAATTTGGGTACGGGGGGGGGGTTAACCTGACTTGTACCCTTGACTACTCAAATACTACAGCTTAGTCAGCAAGCTTCATGTGCGATTAAAACTGTGTTACTACAGTATATATAATGCAAAATAAACTAAATTAACTGTGAATAATATTAAAGAAATGACTCTTTAAAACAAATGGTGTAGGAAACAGTACTAGGCCGTTAACTACTTATCACATATTTAAATTTATACGGAATTTGGGGACGCACCGCCGAAAACCCTGGGCTTCCTGACCCACCCCAAAAGGGCTAATTAGCCATTATTTTTTATTGAACAACGTGGGGGGTACCTGAAATATCAGTTATCCTGTAAACTAGAAGGCATGCACTTCCTTAAACACATCCGGTTTCTCCGGCGGTTGGTGCACAACTCCTTCTCTAACCTTGAAGCGTGATATGGATTTTCATCACTGAGTGATTCGATGGAAAATAATTCCCCTGCAATTTAGCATTCAGGCAACCCGCTAGTAAGGCTGTTAGAATGGAAGTATCAACTGAAAAAAGGAGGTGGTGAAAGGAGTTAACCACAAAGCAAAAGGAATAGAGCAATGATTTATTCTGTTCAGTATCGATTGTTGTCAAAATAAATCGATTGTTATATGATTACATATTGATATTCATATTATGAAATTAATTTGCACCACAGTTTGCAAATTAAATTGAAACTTATAACTATTGATATTAAGAAATTGAAGTTATTTGAAAAAAAATTCTTCTCAGTTAAAGTGGAAAATCTCTCGTTCGTCATCATCTTAAAAAGAAGAAAGGCTGATAAAATAGACACTACTGAGAAGAGGAGAAGTAATCCAATACTGTGAGGGTACCAAGAGTTGGTCAAGAGAGATTTAATAGAAAATGACATGATCCAAGATTACATAGATATAGTGTAAATGCAGATAGTTAGAGTAACTAGTGACCTGCCCCTTAGGGTACTTATTCAATTTATTATTGATTTAATATTCTCAAAAGTCCATTCTCTTCCAAAACACCACCATAAAATTCCTGTAAGACTCTTATTTCAAAGACTCCAAGTTTATTTTGTTAGAATCCAAGCATCATAGCTATAGCTCCCCACCGGTCATAACTACACTGTTATAAATGTATTTATCCATCATTTACGTGACAAATTTCACAATAATTTAAAGCCACAATTTTTTTCGTCACTCCCATCTTATGTAAATTGATTTAATACGTTTTGTCCTTTTTTGTATAAAGGCAAAAATCTATCGATCATCATCGCCTTAAAGATAGAAGAAAATACCAACAAGTGAAGACCACTTGCTATCGAATATTATAATAGCGTCAGGGAAATAACAAGAGTTGGTCTAGAGAGAATTAATGAGAATGAGTCCGCTAAAGCCTACATAGAGAAAGGTGTAGGATATAGCTGGGTTTCTTCGGTTTGCCAAGTCCTTAAACTATAGTGAGGGAGGAAAGATGAAAGGGAGGGATCTAATATAAGACTAGATGCACAAATTGGTAGATCCAGTTACAGTACCTTGGTATTGCTACACCTGTAATATTACTGAAATAATACTGTATTTGGAAACGGTGATATTTTATTTTGGGGATGATAAGAAAACGTAATTTTAGATGAGTCATAACCATTTGTATAAAAGACTTAATAAAGCTTTAAAATAATCTGGGTTGGATAAGAGTTATTCAAGGGAGGCCAGTTAGGAATGATGAATTGGACTATACGAAGGAAAGTGTAGATGCAGTTAGGGTATTTCCGGATTGCTACACAACCATACTCCCTACAAATTCAACAGAGTAATATTTAGTGAAATAAGCTTTGTGTAAAACTACATAATTACCAATGTAATGACAGCACAAGCTGCGATCAAAACAATTGCTACCAGAAAGACAGAAAGACGCAACCATCGACTGTCACTCACTACTTTACCACCTTCTTCGTCATCCTGTGGAGTAGGGGAGTATCCTCTGGAGCAGCCTTCTACCCAACTTAAGTACACAAACACCAGCAGTGCAACAAGAGTAGGACCATATGACCCGTATAACACCAATCCTCTGTAACAGAAATCACATTAATTAGAATAATTTATCGTAAATATCAAGGTAAGTAAAGTGAAAATTGAAAAATTTATATATTTATTGTACCTTACATAAATAATAGTAGCATTACTTTCCAACATAATCCCCTCCTACTTCTATACATTTAGTCCATCTTTTAACGAGCATTTTTATTCCTTCCTGGAAGAAGGATTTTGCTCTCGTGTTCAGAAAATTCTGCACAGCTTCACTTCATCAGATCGATAATGATTCCCTCGCAACTGTTCTTTTAATGTGTCAAAAATATGAAAATGGCTTGGAGCCAGGTCCGGAAAATATGGAGGGTGGCCAACAGCTGTAAACCAAGATTTTGAAGGCACGGCTGTGTTTTTGGCCGTATGGGGTTGAGCGATATCCTTCAGCAAAATCACACCTTTTGAAAGTTGACCAAGTATTTTGGATTTGATTTTTTTTCTTCAATAAACGCAGTAGCTGTCACTATTTATTGTTTGAAGTCAACCAAAATTGGGCCTTCCATATCCCAGAATATCGACATTTCCTGCAGACATCTGAGTTTTTAACTTTTTTGCAGTGGGAGATGAATGTTTCCGCACCAAACTATGTCGCTTACTCTCTGGTTAAAAATGTTGTACCCATGTTTCATCAACAGTTATTATTTGCTTAAGAAATGAGTCTCCTTCTTCATAACGTTCCAAATGCTTCTGGAAAATTTTCAAACGATTGTCTTTGTGGAGTCTGGTCAATTGGAACCCAGCAAGCTCAGTCTTTTCGAAGGTTTAAAGAATCGTGGATGATTGAATATGCTAAGCCATGACTTACATTTTTTAACTCACTTGCAATTTCATCAACTTTAATTCGTCGATTATAGAGAATCATTTATTTAACCGCTGCAATATTGTCATTACTAATTTGAAATGGAAGACCTACCAGGACGTTATTCATCAGACAGAGAAATCCTACCACTTTTAATGCGATCAATCCATTCCTAGATCTTGCTTCCACTTAAACAACTCTCTCTATTTGCTGATGTATTCCACGAATAATCTCTGCTGTTTTCTCACCTTCTGAATTGAGGAACCGTATCACTGCTCGCATTTCTTCCTTGGTGCAATCAGACAAAGGAGAACTCATTTCACACAGTCTTTTAAACACAATCACAAATAGCTAACAACGAAACAATACTTTCAATGAACAGCTAGTAGACATTATGAGTATAGCAAAACAATCAGTGCTGTCATACAGTGATTCGGAGGGAAATAAAAAATTCCCTTTACATTTTTGACTTTCCCACAATGGGTACTTGGCGAAATTTAAAGTATATTTACATATTCAGTACACTAAGTTTTAAATCGCAAGTTTTTTGACAGTTTCGCTTCGTGACCTCAGAAAACTGAAAAAGTGATTTTCGTCACACCGTCCATCCGTCGTCGTTGTCGTCTGTACGTAAGCACGATAGCGCATAAAAAATTAAGTTAAGAATATAAAATATTGTATAGAGTGTGCGATAATGTAGAATACTATTGAAAATCGGAAAATTTGAATTGAAAATAATGGTGACAATTTTAAACAGATTTTTGTTCTTATCTCGTGTCATATACGCCACACTAAATTAGAAAAAAAACAGGAAAATTTAAATTCTGCTGTAATGGTACCAACCTTACCTCTCTACGAAGAAAATAGCGAAGTTATTATCATAAAATGTAATTTGAAATGATGAGCTCTAAATTTGAAATAATGAGCTCTAAATTTGAAATGATGAGCTCTAAAGAAAATTTTACATTCGTATAGTTACGAGATCCGGTAGAGGCGCGTCACAGAGATGTTGCGAGTGGAGGCGTATGAACAGCTTGGAAGCTCTCCAGGGCTGAGACACTGACATTAGCGACAGCAATTTATACAGAGTGTCACAAAACTACAGGATTGGATTCTACACATCCAAGAAAATGAAAAATGTTCACTAACTTTATATGAGGTTCGGAAGGGAACAAGAGTTGGTCACGAGAGACCCGATAAGGAAAATGAAAGAGAATCATCTAACCCGAGAGTACACGAAACAGTGTAGATCCAGATCAGGTACCTCAGGATTTCCTAACCCGTACATACTACCAGTAAGCGCTTGAGGAGACTAGATGAATCTAGCTTCGATACTAAGGATAGCTACACCAGTACTTACTATAAGTAACACCCACAGAGGTTATACGTGACTTACTTTGGTATTCTAAGTGCTTGAATCATCCCCATACATATGAAGAGACCCATCGCGCAGGCAACGTAATATTTAAATTGATGGTCTGGTTGGTTTCTGTAATCCTGTTCCTGACTTCGTTTCCGAAACCACAACAATACAGGATTCATGTCCTCAGAGTTGAAACAGCTTCTGAAACATATCTACGTATAAATAATGTGTAGTTTTAAAAAATAATGCTTCAATTCTATTTAATACTTTAATATTGTCCTTGTTGAGTAAAGACGAAAAACATTTCAGTTATCATCACCTTATACAGGGTGTCCCGTAAGTATTGACCAAAACTTCACGAGGTTATACTATAGGTAAAAACAAACAATTTTCACCATATAATGTATAGTCCTATCTTGCTTAGTTTTCTGTCTATCTCTCTGTATGTGTTTTTTAGAAAAAAATTTCTATCTTAAAAATGGTTTGAGATATCAAGTTGAAACTTTTTAAATTTAATGACCTTATTAGTGTGTATCTTAAAAAAAAATAAGATAAAAGTTTCAAAATAATATCATTTACAGAAACAAAATGGCGGTCATTTAAAATGTTCAAATCCTAATAACTTTAAAACGAGTGATGTTACAAAAAAAAGGCAAGATACATAAAAAATAGCCTCTTTTAATACAAGCATTTTGGTACCTGGTTTATTGATCTAAGATAAGTAGTAACAGAAATAAGTAAGATTTACCAAGTAAAGGTTTTGTTTTATTCATAATTGCAATGTATTTTTCAATAATGATGAAGAATTCATGTCACAACAAGCAACAAATAATATTACCTGAACTGTAAAACACAAGTGACATTAAAGAAACAACAAGTAAGAAAACCTAATTTTTATGATTTCAAAGCAAATGTTCAATGTGGCCTCCTCTCTGCTGATTGCACAGTGTAAATCGCTGTAAAGCTGACTGACGGATATGTTCAAAATGATTTTGCTCCTGAATTGCTGGATTATCTCCTACCTGGTTCAAGACAGCTTCTTCATAAGCAAGTGACCGAACAGTTCTTGGCCGGCCTACTATATCCGAGCACTTTTGAACACTTCCGCTCTCCCTAAGACGATTGTGGACTTCAACAAACACTTTGTGACCCGGTTGATTTCTGTTAGGGAAACGCTCTGCGTACAGTCTTCTCGCTAAACTTGAATTACCATCAGCCAATCCATAGACATAGTGAATATCAGTGTATTCAGCTACTGAATATTGTTCCATCTTCAGTGCAAACTAATAATATTATAGCACAACTAAAAACACGACTCACAATATTACAGAAACATGATGTGTTGTGGTTAAGCAGTTAAAATCAATATTAGTTCCAAGTAGTAAACAAATCATCACAACAATTAACTATCTCTTAATTTATTATCAGCTGTTACATAAAAACAGCTGATGCATAATGCCTTATGCACCTAATTCTTTTGTAATGATGTACCTAGCATAGACCTTTACTTGGGAAATCTTACTTATTTCTGTTACTACTTATCTTAGATCAATAAACCAGGTACCAAAATGCTTGTATTAAAAGGGGCTATTTTTTATGTATCTTGCCTTTTTTTGTAACATCACTCGTTTTAAAGTTATTAGGATTTGAACATTTTAAATGACCGCCATTTTGTTTCTGTAAATGTTATTATTTTGAAACTTTTATCTAAGATGCACACTAATAAGGTCATTAAATGTAAAAAGTTTCAACTTGATATCTCAAACCATTTTTAAGATAGAAATTGTTTTCTAAAAAACACATACAGACAGATAGACAGAAAACTAAGCAAGATAGGACTATACATTATATGGTGAAAATTGTTTGTTTTTACCTATAGTATAACCTCGTGAAGTTTTGGTCAATACTTACGGGACACCCTGTATAAAAAGGAAGAACAAAAAAGGAAATAAAGACACTTAGCCTTTGAATAAATCCAATACCGTCAGAGCAGGAAGAGTACAAGAGTTGATTAAGAGAGACCTGATGGGAAAGGTGAATGAGATCGATCTAACCCAAGAAAACATAAAGAAATATTTATGTACAGCCAGAGTCTCTAGCAATTGTCAAGCTCGTACTTACTAAAATGATCCCCTTTGGGTTATAAACAAAACAAAATAACTTGATGACAATTAATTAGAAGACAAATAAAAAACAATTAGAAGACGGATAGAATACACATATATAAGAGAATTAGGAGACAAATAAAAACAGTTGAAGACAGATAGAAAAAAAATACAAATAAGTAGAAGACAAATTGAAGACTATTAGAAGACAAATAAAAAACGATTAGAAGACGGATAGAATACACATATAAGAGAATTAGGAGAGAAATAAAAACAGTTGAAGACAGATAGAAAACAAATACAAAATAAGTAGAAGACAGATAGAAGACAAATTGAAGATAAATAGAAGATTATTAGAAGACAATAAAAAACGATTAGAAGACGGATAGAATACACATATAAGAGAATTAAGAGACAAATAAAAACAGTTGAAGACAGATAGAAAACAAATACAAAATAAGTAGAAGACAGATAGAAGACATATTGAAGACTATTAGAAGACAAATAGAAGATTATTAGAAGATAAATAGAAGATTATTAGAAGACAAATAGAAGATTATTAGAAGATAAATAGAAGATTATTAGAAGACAAATAGAAGATTATTAGAAGACAATAAATTAGAAGACAAATATAAAACAAGTAGAAGGCAATTAGAAGTCAATTAATTGGAAAACAAATAAAAGACAATTAGAGGACAATTAGAAGAGAATTTGTAGTCAATTAATTAGTATACAAATTGAATACAATTAATAGAAGAGAAAAAGAAACAAATAGAAGACAAATAGAAAAACCATTGTAAGACAAATAGAAGAAAAATAGAATACAACCATGATATTAAATAGAAAACTGGAACACAAATAGAATACAATTAGAAGACAAAATAAAGAAATTGAATAAGTTATAGTGTTTGTTTGAACAACCCAAAAACAATACAAAGCATATAATCACGTTTATTGTTATATTACAAAATAAATTATGAAAAAAACATTGCACAAACTTTCTCACTCACACATCCCCAAATGCAATTATAAAGGAAACAGTTTACAAAAATGTCATTTTTGGAGTAATCACTAAAATATTGAAAATGAACCATGTCAATGTAACATATGTTATTTATACATTTAAATAAGGACCTAAACTTGCTTCACTTGCGCCTTAAAGATGTCCGTAGCGTAAGACGTTTTTGATTAAGCAAGCTCTAATAGCAGCAGTCATGTCTGCAAAGGTTCAATTGTCTGTTTTGCCATTATTCTGTAATCGCAATATGTTTTCTTCGAGATTTTGTACCCAGCGTTGAGTCATTCATTTTCATATTTCACTAAAATTTGAACGAAACGAGTCAATTTAAACTCGATGATAGATTTGTGTTTTTTTACGATATGTACCGACATTCTTGAAGATATGGCGAACAATTCGTTTTGGTTTGCGTTTTTGCAGGCTACACTTGAGAAAAATTTGATCAAAATCGTTATAGCTGATTTTGAGAAAATCGTTTTTTAAGTATTCTTATGGGAGCTAACCCAAATTTTACCTTAGAATTTTGTTTTAATGTATCGAGATATTGTTACAATATGCTACCAAATTTAAATAAAATCACGCCTTTAGGCTGTAAAGCACGCTGCACATACAATTAGACGCTAGAGACCTCAAAACGCAAGAAACTCCACGTTGGTTTTTTGACCCATCTTATAACTTTCTCCATACGCCGTATACTTAGGAAAGATAAAATAAATAATAATATTCAGACATTTTGAAACTTTCTAAATCAAACAACCATTGTAATCTACACTCAATGGTTTCTCACATTAAACAATATTGGAAATTAATTCCGCGTTTCTTAGTTCTTATTTTTGTAACTTAAAACGTCACGAAGGAAAGAGTGGTATAGTGGAACAGCCCTAAGAAGGTACTTGTGCTCGCTGCGGGGCGTTAGAGGAAGAGGTGGATTATGTCGAAAAATAACACCGTTCCACAAACATTGACTTTGCCTCCGAATCGCCAGCTAACCGAGACTTTCCCTCCTCGCACCCCTTAACGTTTATTTCGAGAATAGTACAGCGTTTTCACACGATCTGCGAAGTGCCTTCTTAGGCCTATTCCACTATACGAAAAAGTAATAAGGGTCAAATAACAGCTCATATCGACCCTTTGGGTCAAGTGTTTGGAGCTTCAAGTGTTTCTTGCCGCAAAGGTAATATATTTTCAAAAGAAGGATAGTAAACCAAATCGCAAAGAGAGTCAAATAACAGCGTTATATTGAAAAACTTTGCTTCCTTTCTTTAAAGGCGAAAAACCTCCCAATCATCAACATCTTATAAAAACATAAGATAAAATGAAACCCTTGAATACTCGAATAGCGTCAGGATCGCAAAAGAACAAGAGTTGGTCAAGAGAGACTGATAGGAAAGGTGAAAGAGAGGTATCCAACTCAACATTACACGGAAAAATATGTAGATTCAAAACATTGTTGCTTTTAAAACAAAAACCTCTCTGTCATTATAGTCTTATAAAAAAATAGAGCATAAAATAACTCCAATTTCTCAAATAATAGTGTCAGATTCGGGAGAGAACAAGATTTGGTCAAGAAATACCAGATAGAATAGATACAAGATGCGGATTTCAACGTCCACCATTTTGAAAATATACAAAGTAAAGTATTAGATTTCTAGGGTGCAGGTAAAAGGTTACAGAAATTACACGTATATCAAATCTTCACTCAATATATTATTTACTTTCAAACATATGTTTTTGTGAAAACACAAATTGGCTGACAGACGGAAAACGAAGTGTTTATATTTATAAACTTTATTATAATTTTTAGCTTTAGAATCAAGTCTCTAAATATTAGCGTGTAATTTTGAATCACCCTGTATTAAACACTAAACATACATTTATATTAAAAAAAAAGTATTATAAAAATAAAACGAATAAATCTCAAAGCTGCCCCTTCATTACAATTGAGCGGCAACCTCTTCACTACAACAGTATTGCTTGTCGTGGTGAACCAAGGCGTAACGTGCCTTTGAACGTCAATCGCTTTATCGCTGCTGGACTCAGAGTGGGGTTTATTCACTTAATCTGAATGTTTCTTCAAAATGTAACAAATTCAATAGATCTGATTTTGACCAAAGATGGTAAGTGGTAATTTGGTAATTTTTACGAGGAGTTATTTATATTTCGTTAATACAAAATTTGGTAGGTAGCTGTTGTAAAAAAAAAACAAAGATTTTTAAAAAATATGTAAAACGTTTTTGATCGTATTTTACTAAAATGTAGCCTCTAAGGTCCCAAACAAAAGTTACTAGTCGCCATATTTATAAAAGTTACAAGCAGGACTTTTCGGTAAATAAAACAGTCTTCTGAGTTTTAAAATTTGCTCCGTTTGAAATGTATTTTCTTGTTGTTGAAAGGTGAAGAACCTTTCGATGATCATCACCTTATAAAAAAAATGAAGAAAAGAACATAAAACAACCCGTATCCCTTAAATATTATAATAAAGTTAGAGTCGGAAGAGAACAACATTTGGTCAAGACAGATCTGACAGAAACGATATGGATCTAACCCAAGACTACATGAAGGTGTAGATCCAGTTAGGATATCTCAGGAGTGCCCTGAGGGACTTTACCTTTGTAAAATCCGTTTGAAAAAAAAAACGTTTGCGCGGAGGAAATCCTACTGTCCTAAATTAAAATTTTCTTAGTTTGAAAACAAAAAACAAACTTCGACTATAAGATGGTTCTACGACAAGCTAATTAACAATAACATGTATAGTTTAACAAAATTAACACCACTAAGACTAGTTAATAAAACAGCAATATAATAATTTACTGAACTGTAAAGCAGTCCTGATTTTAGTTATCAATTTCTAATTTTGATAATTTGTTTTTGTAGTTTACAGACAAAAAACCTTTCCGTCAGCATCGCCTTATAAAAAAAGGAAGAAAAAAACATAAATTAAAGACTCCTAGATCTTGAATACCCTAATAGTGTCAGAATAAGAAGAGAACAATAGTTAGTCAAGGGAGATGTAATAGGAAAGGTGAAAGAGATGTATCTATCACAAGACTAGATAAAAAATGGGGCTTCAGCTAGTGTCCCTCGGGATTGCTAAGTATGTATTCACTGAAGCGTGTTCCTGAGGGAATTTCGACAAGGCTGTAAGGGAGTCAACTAAGTAAAATATTCCTTGTTGTTAGGGCACTGCAACAATCCAATATAATTATTTGAAATTTTATCAAAACTTTCACAAGCAAAGCAAAACGGACTATCCGGGATATTGTCCCACATGTTAGTCTGAATTGGGTATAACAAACATCCTACTAAATAATAATTCAAATTTCCCCCTAACCACAATCACTGGAACTTAATAAAACATAATTATCTAATTGTTCTTTATTAATTATATCCACTTAATGCCCTGATGTACATTTCGATAACATGGTTATCATCATCGTAGGGTCTTGCTTACTAAACTAAATCTAACCTTACATATCTATAACTAGATTAAAATTAAATCTAAAACTATGATAACCTGAGTGCAGGCTAAAATCCCCCCCACTCCTGAGATCAGTTGACCAGTAAGATAGATAAGATTATTGTGAATTTCACCACAGTGCCTCAACTAGATTGTGTCTAAACATCCTACTCTCGCCTCTCAGTACAATACAATCTGTTAGAATGCGTTTAACTGTTGAAACAGATCAACAGAATCAGCATTGCGGAGGATTCCCATACAAATCATAAAATTACCGATGCGAGTAGACGCAGATATTCTGCACACTCCATGAGGTGAATTGTCTGTACAAAATACACTAGATTTTAAGCTTAACTGTACCAACAGCACTTTATGCATGTACGAATACTTTGTCCGTATTGACAATATCAATTGAATTACTACAAAAGCTTTGCCCATGCTATTGTTGTTGTTTGCTATACTCTAGAAACAATCCAATTTGTAGTTGTAGCAAAGTTTATAATACCCTCTTCATTGTGGGGTTTAATTCCATTCAGTGCTGTATAGTTTTCTATATGCAGTTTTTAAAATAAAATAGATTTACTTTTTTTTAAGGTGAAAAACCAGCGAAGTCATTATTGCCTTAAAACAACAGAGAATAAATAAAAATAAATTGAACAATATTAACACAAATTGCAAACGTAAAACTATTTAATAAACTTAAATAAATCAATAGACAACAAATCAACGAATTAAAAGACTATGCAGGGGTTCTGAAAAATAAAATATAATTATTTAAACATTTTCAAAAAGTTCAGCCGAAACAAGAAGGATAATATCTAATCAATATACACCTGATTATAATTGAGTGGAAGAAAAGTATTGGGAATTGCGGAAGGTTACAGTGTTCTATCAAAGAATTCATTGAATGACCAATATGAAAACAGAACGGTTTGGTAAAATCGGCATTGCGGAAGATTCCCGTGTTGTATGAGACTAATCATGGAATGATAGATGGAAAAACGGGTAATCACCACTTCGTCTCGGCGAATGGGAAGAAAATTTTCTACTGATTGAGAGTATATTTTACTTCCCTTATTTATTTGAATACTACAGTTTTCTTTCTTCCTCTTACTGGCAAGATATAATTGATTTATTACAGATTCCAACATAAGCAGGACTGGCAATGCAACTAACTTTCTTTGTAGCATTTTTTCCTTTTTTGTTATTCTACCGTGTCGAACTACCCAACAAAATGACACCTCAACCCCCAGTATTTGTGTATAGAACACAAAATGTTTTCAACTAAGATATTCTTAGAGTACATATGCTGGAACCTCTACATCACTATTGGAATCATTATTGAGAGCTTTAAAGATAGCAGAGGGAGTAAAAACACTAGCAGTTTAGGGTAATCTATACATTTACATCCGTACTGATGGGTAATGTGAACACCAGACACTATGGTCCAATTTAAAACAATCTGTAAAAATAATCTCACTGTATGGTAGTTATTAGTATGTACCTAAACTCCTGACAATACCACATCAAGAGTGTTGCACTTTGTGAATCGGGAGAGTAGGAAATCAAAATTTGGAATAAATTTTGATGTCCTTTAAAGTCGAAAACTCTGATCATCGCTTTAAAAAAAATGAAGGAAAGGACAACAAATAAAGACCTCTATCTCACGAATACTCTATTAGCCTCAGGGTCGGAAGGGAACAAGTTGGTAAAGAGATACCTGATGGGGAAAATAAAAGAGGCAAAACAAAAATGATGAGGCACAAATAATTTCAAAAACAACAACAATTTATTGCTACAGCTGTTTCGCCGTTAGGCATCGTCAGACAACTAAGAACTAAAAACTAAATTACAGGTCAACTTAACACTAACATCTAGGAATGAAGGTGGGGATGAAAGCAGAGGTAGAGCAATGACCTGGTATTACCTGAAAGGGACATGGATAACAGAAGGTTTTCAAACAATAGGTTTTAACAAAGGGGATGGGTTATTTACTTGTTCATTCAGGTTAGAAGCATGGCATTTCAAAACAGATCTGTTAATTTCTAAAAATTCCAAACTATTCAATTTTTCCAATTATAAGTGTCTCGTCATTTTTGTTTTGCCTTAATATGGAATTTCACCGAGTACCGACTGTAGTCACACTTAATAAAATGAAAGAGATTGATCTAAACCAAGACAAAATGAAAATGAGGTGTAGATCCAGCTAGGATATCTCAGTATTGCCAAGCCTTTATTCACTATAAATGAAACCCAGGGGATATTTGAATAAGCCATGACAGAGCGCACTCAAGTACAATGTAGAGGATCTGCAGAGTTGTAATACCAAACAGAGCAGTACAGTATTGATGATATTAGTACCGTTTCAGACAAAGGTATTTTCTTTGAAGTTTAAAAACAAAAACTTCTTGGTTATCATCGCCTTTAATAAAAAAAGGCGAAATAAAATATAAAATAAAGACCTCTAGCCATGGTCGGAAAGGAACAAGTTGGTAAAGGACCTAATAGGAAAAATGAAAGGATGGGATCTAACCCAATACCACACGCAAAATTTGTAGAGAAAGCTTAGCTCCCTCTGGTGAAACTGTTTGGAGTCTAGACTACTAATCTATTGGTTGCTGTCTTCGTTGAGAAATAGATGGTTCATCAGTCTCAGAAACTACACACGAAAAACTTTCTAACGAAATATCCCAGACATAAGTCAAAGAGCAAAGTCAAGGTTCTTACTTCCTGATGTGGATATTTATAATTAGAAAAAGGCATGAGAGTTGAATACTCACCTACATTCAAGGCATGTAGTTTTACTTGGCAGTAAGTTGGATTCAATCATTGCAATACTCTGGAAGTAGAAAAAAAAAATCTTAACTGTATGTATTGTGAAATTATTAAATTATTTTGTAATTATAAATTAAAAGTGTATAGAAATATATATACAGGGTGATTCAAAATTGCAGGGAAATATTTTGTGACCTGATTCTTGAGCTAAAAATAAGAAAAAATCGTTTGTATAAACACAAATCAATAAGCGCTTCCTTTTTCTTCTGTCAGCTATTTTGTAATTAAACAAAAAAATAATATATATTTAGAAGTAGGCCTAGTTCAGGTATTGAATAAAGATGCATTATTTATGTAACCTTTCCCAGTATACCAGAAAACCATGACTTTATTTTAATCTTTTGTGTATTGTAAATATTTGTTAATGTTTATTGTTTTGGAGATAATCTATATTTAATATTTTTAATGTCCGCCATTTTGAAACTGTACAAATAAAGTCTTGGTCTTCTGATATACTGTTAAAAGACTATACTCGTATAAATAATATGTGTACCAAATCTTCATTTAATATCTTATGTACTTTCAAAAATATAACGTTTTTGTAAAAAAAAAAAAAAAAAAAAAAAAAAAAAATCTAAATGGTTGACAAACTGAAAACTAAACGTTTCCAGACTTATGTTTATATACAGTTTTTTTAAAAAAATATTTTAAGTCTAGCTCACGAAATTGTGCCATGCAATTTTGAATCACCCTTTATACAGAGCATTCATAAATTAGTTTGACAAAAGTATCTTTTATTTATAAAGTGTTAAAGTATAAAGGATTATAACTAAAAATGCATATTATATCTTCCAGTTTTGTATGAAGATAATATACATTTTTAATATGGGATCTTGTTATTATGTAACTTATAAAATAAAAATTAATGATATTTAAAATGAATAATAAAATAAAATCTATACTATTATATAAACATGTAATTTTGTGTGTGTGTGTGTGTGTGTGTGTGTGTGTGTGTTACTCAATCACGTAAAAACTACTGAACCCATTGAGCTGAAATTGTACATGGACATTCTTAGAGTCCCTACTTAACACATAGGCCTATTTTTATTTTGAAATTCCATCAGGGCACCGCCCCACTGGCCTTGAAAACTCCCTTAACACTCAATACAAATATACGTCAACCATGTACGAAGAACGGGTACTCTGCTAGTATATAATATTATATAGATGCAAATATTTTGACGTAGGGATGGACGAACCATCTAACTATCTAAATATTAAACACTTAAAACAAGCTTTGTGTTTTGCGTTTATTTACTTTAAAATTAAATAAAAAATAATTGTATCAGTAAAAAAGAACGATAGCATATTATAAGAAGTATAATCGATAAAGTAAACATTTATTATTAAGTAATATTTATATTAACATTTTATTTCAAAATTAAGGTATAGCAACGCCTAAATTATTTAAATATTGCAAGTAACACAAGTGTGTGAAACAGTGTAAAAACTACAAATTAGCAAATTATTACTTGTGAACTCACAAGCCGCCATTGATGTCCCAATAAAACTACTTAAATAATACTTACTGTAAGTCCAATATTCTTGGCTAAAGTACTCTCTGTAATATTAGCGAAAGGTTTATCGGCTCCCCAACATTCAATATATTTTGTGGATTTACTTGAACCTCTGTTTCTTGAAATAGTTCCTGGACTTGTATCGGAATTTACTATCAAACCATTCCCAGAATCTTTTTTTGGTTCCTTCAACCCTTCTCCGTTAGTCTTTGTCTGCAAATATATATATATATAATAAGAATAGAATTAGAAATCATAAACAGTAGTTCAATAAAATAGAAACGAAATATGTGTAAAATTCTACAATTTAAAGTCTTGCCATCATTAGGGTAAATCGTATAGTAATCAATCTATTTGTTATAGTTTATGTTGAATTGCCGTTATAGATATAATTCATTTGGACATTTCTGTAGTAGCATATTATTGAAACACAATTAACTACAAACACATATTTTTAAAGACACTTTCCCATCGTCAATAGACCATCTGAAGGTAGGTCAGTTGTCCTCAAAATAAAAACACTACCGTATCGACAAAAAAAGATTGTTATAGGGACAATACTTAGGAGGCCCTCATGGTACCTACCCAGACCCAACGTACAATGTAATACAATCAGATCCTCTAAATGTAATACCCAAAGGTGTCTTTGGCATTGTAGAAAATATTAAATTGTATTGGAAGATCAAAGGGGTCTTATCCAGTAGGGTAACAGTTGATATACAGGTTTTGTGAACTCATAATTGTGTGCATGGCTACTTTTGTAACGTTGGTTATTCATTCGCTTCGCTCATATCTGTGTCTCAGCCCAGCGGGCCACCACTCGCTACGGTTAACACACGGCTCTACCAGAATATCACATTTTTTGGAGAGTTTTAGGTTCCAAACTATTTTTTTGACAATAACTTTGCTTTTTGTCATCGTAGAAAGTTGGGTTTCGTTTTAGTACATGCAGAATTGGCATCTGAAAAATGTCGTCTATTTCATTGTATTATAAGTTGAATTACAGGATATAAACTGATTAATCTAGCCGTACTTTTTTAATTTAAGAACACTATTATAACAATTTTTCATGATCTTATTTTAATTTTTAATTTGACAGATATACTGTACGTAGAAAATAACTTTTCCGGTTTACTGACGTCATGAAACGTAAAGATCTTTCAAAAAACATTTGTCGAAATTTTGGACTGGGTAAGTAATGAAACAAATACAAATAAAAAATTAGGATCGTAGGGCCCTCATTTTCATTTACCCTTAACAATAGGGTTGTTAACCTCATGTCGTCGTAGCGGAATGTGTTTGTTACCGTTAGGTACAGAATTGATAATTGCATATTTTCACATGGGCGTACCCAGCGAGGGGCAGGGGGGCAGCTCCCTGGAAGCAAAAAAAAAACTTTATTATACATTTTGTTGCTGGAATTTAATACAATTCTTGAAATAACTATTTTAATAATCAATTGTATATTGAATGACCATGGCTTGCCTCCCCTTGCCCCCCCTAGTTTTGATACTGGGTACGCCCTTGTATTTTCATATAATTTAGTGTGTGTCAAAGTTGAATAAGATATCAACAAAAAATCGTCTAATATGACCACCATTTTGATTTTTTTAATTAGATTTTTCTCAATAGGTTTCTATATATACCAAATTTAATGTTCCCCTATTAATTTTTGTCGCCGCTAAAGTGTTTACATCGCTATTTCTTAATCTACGTAATTGTATGTTTCAATTTAAAATTGTGCCATGAATTACAGACACACTGTATAATTACAACGACCTTTATGAAAGGAAACATGTTATATTTAATTGCAGCTTACGTTGACGGCAACCTCAGCAGGAACATAAAAAGCAAAACTCCTGAGGCGTTTGAATCACAAGCTTTTGTAACAAACATAATGTTATGGAATACAATGAGATGAAACCTTAACACATTAAATTTAACTTCTACAAAGAAAAACACAATTTTAAATACATTACAAAACCTTCCACAGAAGCTTAGTAAAGTAAAAGTTTTAGAAATTACTAAATCGCCGAATTTAACAGTGACTTAAAAACTCTGAGGTTTTGGGTGACTGATTTTAACTGGTACTTTTAAAGTAGAACATTATCGTAAATTCTGATCGCTATTTTCATATGGTAGGATATATTGTAAAATTTTAGAATTTTTCTTGTTATGTAAATTAAAATAATGAAAAAAGTTCATGTAAACAATGGACCTGCACCTCTTTGTTACCAGAAAATGCGTCATTTTGCATTAAAAAACATTAATAAAATATTGAGTTAAAATTTGACAAACGCATTATTTGTTACGTAACTTTTTACAGGCGTACAAAATCTTTATTTTGTATATTTTAAAAATGGCGGCAGTTAGATTTATTCATTTTCCTGTTCTCGAGTTTACAAATTTTTAACTACTGCCATTTTAAAACTATAAAATTTTTGTTTTTGGTACACTTGTAAAAAGGTATATTTCCCCTTGTTGTTTAAAGGCAAAAACTTTTCGATCATCATCATCATCGCCTAATAAGGAAAGAGCTAAAGTAAACACCCTAGCTCTCTAAAACCATTAGAGTTGGAAGAGTACCAGAGTTGATCAACCTGATAGGATAGGTTATGAATGTTTTCTATCTGTACAATAAATAGGTGATTATTTGTAAAGGCGAAAACCTACTGATTATTATCACCTTAATAACAGAACCTTAAAAAAGGAGAAGAAAATAACAAAAAATAAAAACACCTACATCTCGAATAACCTTACAGCGTTAGGGATGGAGAGAACAAGAGTCGATCAATATCTGATATAAAAATATGAATGAGAGGGATCTAACCCAAGACCCAAAAGGATCTACCCAAAAGAGATCTACCCAAAAGGTGTAAATCTAGCTGAGATACCTCGTGATTGCTACGCCCATACTCACTATAGATGATGAGGTCCTGGTTGTAATATTACTTTGAGCTAAAGAAAATATCTGCTGGATTACCTCAGGGAAAGTTATTAGAACCAATCCTTTATCTTTTGTACAAGTCAATATTTAGAAGTACAAATCAATTAATATTAATTTCACTACTAAAAACGTAGTCTCAATAACAGTTTTACTATGTCGCTACGAGAATAACTTAATTAGCTAATTATAATTGATTTTCAATACTGCATCGAAGTGTAGTGTTCATTATTTATTGCATCAAAGCATTACTAACGATCATAGAAAAGGATCAATACAGTATAACAGGTAACGGAATGAGCGTGATACTTGTTGAGCGTGTTGGTTATTTTCCATAGAAAACTCTGTAATGAATAATTAATTATTTCAGAAATATAATCTCGCAAAATCAACCTATCTACTCGCAATTTTAGAATAACAATTTGTATTGGTCGCCAAAGCTAAAATGAATATGTAAAAGTTGTAATACATACGTTTGGGGGGAAAATAAACAAAGCAGAATTTAACTTAGTGGACAAGGTTGTAAGCTCCATCATAATTAGTGCCAACTAAATTTGTATATGGAAATTTGAGCCTGTTCAGAGAATCTCTAATTATAAAACATTTTATAAAACCTGTTGTTAAAAGGTGAAATACCTTTTGGTTACCGAAATAAAAGAACAAAAAAAGACCTCTCGCTCTTGAATACCACCAAGGTCGGAAAAGAACAAGTAGATCAAAAGAAATCACACGAAAAAGAGGGATTTAACCTAAAAATACACGAAAAAATGTATAGATACAATTAGATTACCTCGAGATTTCCATGACTGTACTAACAAGAGCTCTTTAAGGTCACATCTGTTTTTTTTTTTTTTTTTTTTTTTTTTTTTTTTTTTTTGTTATGGGCTGTGATAGCCTCCATATCAGAGGCCTCACCGGCGTCGACCTAAAGGTCTTTTGCCGCCCCAAGTTCCATCCTACACCCACTCGGTAATACCTATCATCCTTATGAAGGAACAGATGCTACCTATAAGGTTGTCTAGGATGGTTTCCATCTCCTTCCCCGGAGGGTCTAGAGTACTCGCCTGGCTCGTCCTAACGCCTCACACTCTAAGAGAATGAGTTCTGCGGACTCTTCAGCCAGACCACAGGTCACATCTTAATAAAACATCAAAACTTTGATATGATAAACCACTTTAAATGTAATTGATAAAAAAATACCCCATTGCGAGACGCCTAGTAGATGTGAAGCATTAAAATAAATTTTTATGAACACCATGCGAAAGAAAAAAATTGCAAAAAAACAATTTATTATATTACTATCAATAAAAAATAAACCAATATTCTTACAATAAACCAACAATATCAATAGTAATATTATTTGTATTATAGGCAAAATCATAACCTAATAAACAGGTAGACCTAAATACTTTGGTTATTCCAACAACTTCATTTAATAGTTGAACGATAGTTTCTAAATTTATATAATATTACAGTAAGTAATGAATTAACAATAATAAATATAAGTTAAATTTGAAACATAACCCTAGATTTGGAGAACATATATAAAAGTGACTGCACACAACTCTAACTTAAATGGATGATCGTAACTCTTAGGTCTACTTCTAAATAAGCAATTTAAATATATATAATTACCGCGGTGTGACATATTCAATAGACCTTCCCGACATCTACAGAACGCCATTTTCCGAAAACTTATCACGACATATTAATGTCGTCAATTCCGCTAAATTAAATGAAAGAACTCTTCGGAAATAGTTTATTGTTGCACTTTCATTTCTCCAAACATGTCTGCTGTGATCTCTCTCGATTTGTCGTAAAATGTCACAGCCATCCCAATCAAAGATCAATCGTCACAGTTTTAATTTTACTAAATATAAATATAACAATAAAACAAAATTTTATCGATCAAAGAATACAATACTTACTAATAAAATGTTAAAGTGTAATGAAGTAGTTATCTGACAAAAACAAATTTTGAATAATTTATATAATGTATCAATTTAACTTAAATTTAAAAATCGTATGTGACGAACCGAAGGAGGAACGATAAGATATGATTCTATTTTGTGATCTGCCAAATATCCTTCTCGGTTGCCACCGTCTCCGGGTTCCACTTGAAATCTATCGTTTAGTTGCAGTAGAGTAGCCTTTGTTATGTGCACACGGCTGTAACAGAATTATAGTTTGAATATATTAATTGTAATATATAATGTAATATTGGATCTGCAAGGTGACACATTTTACAAGACAGATTTATTAGTCCTTTAACACGTTATTATAGATTTTGTCAGATACAGATTTAAATCATTTTAACTAACAAATGAAATCTTAAAATTACCAACAAATAGCCTAGATTTATTTAATATTAAAATCACAATTCAAATTGTAAAGCGGGTTCTCTTACAGCCGACACTAAAACTTAGGATAGAAAAGTAGGCAGCTAATTCGTTGAAAAGTTTTATTCCTATATTACCTATATACTATAAGATAATAACTAAATTCAAGGATAAAATAAAGAAATAAAGCTTAAAGTTTCAAAATATTTTATTAATAATAAAATAATAATTCGAATTTGCCCCTAACCTAAAATAAACTTAATAAAACACAATTATTCTAGTTAATTGTTCTTTATTGATTATTTATGAATAATTAATAAAGAACAATTAACCAGAATAATTGTATTTTATTAAGTTTAGTTTAGGTTAGGGGCAAATTCGAATTATTATTGTGAATTTCACCACAGTGCTCAACAAGATTGTATCTTAATATAAATGTGCTTTTATATTTTTAAAATATTTTAAAACTTTAAGCTTCAATGCTTTATTTTATCCTTGAATATGGAGTTTCAACAAGAAATATCTGCTATTACATTAAAATTAATAACTAACTATTATGAATTTAGGCTCTAAGTGAATACATATGAATTATTTTTTATACAAATTACAACATCTAAAATATACAAATTATTAGACATATTTCAGTTTATCTGAAATTGTTAAACTCTTAAAGATTTTTTAAAGAATTAAAATTATTTCAATTCCATTTCCTCAGATGAGTAGACCATATTTTAGAATACTTTCAAATAAAGAAAAATATACCAGTAAACTTGCATTTTTAGAATCTAAAGTAGAATTTTTCTAAAAGTGTTTATGGTTAAGTTAGGTCGTGCTGAAATTTTTCCAAGTGTAGGTTAGTATATTTTTAAAGAGTGTTGGCAAAATCTAGGCTGTAAGTGTTTCAACTTTTAATTAAAAAATATTTTTTTAAGATTAATTATAAAATTCATTAAAATTACTTCTTTTTAAGATATAACAACAAAATTGCCTGTACTTATTCATAAATGTATGCTTATTATAGGTTAAAATTTCAAATTTATAGCATTTATAGTTTCAGACATAAATGTACCTAAAATTAGTCAAATTAACAATGACTGTATATAGCTCAACGCTACCCTTAAGTAGTAGCTTAAGATTTACTAAACTAAAACATAGTTGACAATTTCTTTTTAACATAATCTGCTTTGACAAGAATGATCTTATAAACCCACACTTCACGTTTTATTACATTTCTATAGTAACATAACAGAGGATTTTTTGTTTTAAGGGGTGAAACCACTCGGTTACCTATACAATAAAAAAAAGAACTACAGACTTCTCATCATCGAAAATTCTAATATAGTCAGAGTTGCAAGTGAAAAAGAGAGGCTTGACAGGAAAGATGAAAAAGAGGAAATCTAACCAAAGTCTACATGAAAATAAATCCAGCTTGATCCCTCGGGATTGCCACACCATTATTATCTACAAGTAATCACCTGAGGGGATACTAGAAAGAACAGAATGTACTATCCACAAGTGACATATTTTAAACAGAAACTTTTTTACAAGTATTTGAGCCGTTTTTATTGTTTCCGTAGACAGTGTTGCCAATCGGTTTTGTTATATACATTATACATATCCACAACTATACACAACCATTCACTCGGAATGGAGCAATCGTCTGGAAATGTCCATCGTCAAATGAAATAAAATATTCAATTTTCCACAACAGATATTTTAGTTAAAAGATTTTATCAAATATTTACGGGTTTTTCGTAGAATGAATTGACGTGGAAAAAACATTAAAATTAAATAGTGTTTTTTTTTTCTTTGACGTATGTCATACTGACTTGTTAAGACTTTTGCAATACATTTTTACGAAAACAACTATCGTATAGAGAAGTCTCTCATTTGTATAATACGATGGAAAGTTTTGAGACGTTATTAAAAAAAATTAATAAAACACAGATCCCTCCTAAATTTCCTAGTGAAGCTTTCGTACAATCAACAATTAACAATATTAAGTTTTGATGTAATTACCCAGGTACTCCACCTGACTCCATGTGGTTAGCCAGAGTGACGTCATCACTCCATACATCGAACTGCCACTTCCTTAGTCCTAACACTCCACACAACACATTGCCTGTGTGAATACCTATCCGCATGTCCACGTTGAATCCAGTAGCTTCACGAACAAATCTGTAACAGGAATTCAAATTATTACAAATATATATATATATATATATATATATGTGTGTGTGTGTGTGTGTGTGTGTGTGTAACTAGCTGATGGCTCCAGTTTCACCTGAGGATAGTTGAGATAGTTTTATAAAGAAATGATTTTTTTTAGCACAACACTAATGGTGGTGATATGGAAATAAATTATATCCAAATACAGCAACACAACAATTTTTATCAAAATTAACCCATAAATAACAAAGATATGGTATTTGTTTTAGGGGTAAAAAACACCCTTGGAGTGGAAAATTTTCAAAACCCTTTCTTAGTATGCGTTTACAGACCTACCCCAAACCATGTTAAAACATTCATAGCTCTAAGCTTCTTGGATCCAGAGATATACTTTATGGATAAAAAACACCCTTAGAGTGGAACATTTTCAAAACCCTTTCTTAGTACGCGTCTTCAGACCTACCCTAAACCATATTAAAAAATTCATAGCTTTAGGCTTCTTGGATCCAGAGATATGCTTTAGGAGTAAAAAACACCTTTGGAGTGGAAAATTTTCAAAACCCTTTCTTATTACGCGTCTACAGACCTACCCCCAAACCATGTTAAAAAATTCATAGCTCTAGGCTTCCTGGATCCAGAGATATGCTTTATGGGTAAAGAACACCCTTGGAGTGGAACATTTTCAAAACCCTTTCTTATTACGCGTCTACAGACCTACCTCCAAACCATGTTAAAAAATTCATAGTTCTAGGCTCTTGGATCCAGAGATATCCTTTATGTGTAAAAAAACACCCTTAGAATGGAACATTTTCAAAACCCTTTCTTAGTACGCGTCTACAGACCTACACCAAACCATGTTAAAAAATACTTAACTCTAGGCTTCTTGGATCCAGAGATATGCTTTAGGAGTAAAAAACACCCTTAGAGTGAAACATTTTCAAAACCCTTTCTTAGTACGCGTCTACAGACCTACCCCAAACCATGTTAGGAATTTCATGGCTCTAGGCTTCTTGGATCCAGAGATATGCTTTATGGCTAAAAAACACCCTTGGAGTGGAACATTTTCAAAACCCTTTCTTAGTACGCGTCTACAGACCTACCCCAAACCATGTTAAAATATTCATAGCTCTAAACTTCTTGGATCCAGAGATATACTTTATGGGTAAAAAACACCCTTAGAGTGGAACATTTTCAAAACCCTTTCTTAGCACGCGTCTTCAGACCTACCCTAAACCATGTTAAAAAATCATAGTTTTAGGCTTATTGGATCCAGAGATATGCTTTAGGAGTAAAAAACACCTTTAGTGTGGAACATTTTCAAAACCCTTTCTTATTACGCGTCTACAGACCTACCCCAAACCATGTTAAAAAATTCATAGCTCTAGGCTTCCTGGATCCAGAGATATGCTTTATGGGTAAAGAACACTCTTGGAGTGGAACATTATCAAAACCCTTTCTTAGTACACGTCTACAGACTTACACCAAACCATGTTAAATAATTCATAGCTCTAGGCTTCTTGGATCCAGAGATATGCTTTATGGGTAAAAAACACCCTTAGAGTGGAACATTTTCAAAACCCTTTCTTAGTACGCGTCTACACACCTACTCTAGACCATATTAAAAAATTCATAGCTCTAGGCTTCTTGGATCCAGAGATATGCTTTATGGGTAAAAAACACTCTTAGAGTGGACCATTTTCAAAACCCTTTCTTATTACGCGTCTACAGACCTACCCCAAACCATGTTAAAAAATTCATAGCTCTAGGCTTCTTGGATCCAGAGATATGCTTTATGGGTAAAAAACACTCTTAGAGTGGACCATTTTCAAAACCCTTTCTTATTACGCGTCTACAGACCTACCCCAAACCATGTTAAAAAAATTTCTTAGCTCTAGGCTCTTGGAGCCAGAGATTTTTCATGATCAGTCAGTGAGGTTTTGACTGATGTATATATATATATATATATATATATATATATATATATATAAATATATATATATATATATATATATATATATATATTTATGAAGTGGCCTTGGAGGAAACCGACACAATATGCAGTTGTAAAATAAAATAATGAAAAAAAGTTCATATAAACAATGGACCTGCACCTCTTTGTTTCCAGAAAAAACGTCATTTTGTATTAAAAAACATTAATAAAATATTGAGTTAAAATTTGACAAACGCATTATTTGTTACGTAACTTTTTACAGGCGTAGAAAATCTTTATTTTGTATATTTTCAAAATGGCGGCAGTTAGATTTTTTCAGTCTGCGTTTCTCGAGATTACAAATATTAAACTACTGCCATTTTGAAACTATACTAAATTTTTGTTTCTGGTACACTTGTAAAAAGGTATATTTCCCTTGTTGTTTAAAGGAGAAAAACCTCGCGGTCATCATGGCCTTATAAAAAAAGAAGAAAAGTACATAAAACAAACACTCCTAGCCCTCGAATACTCTAATAACGTTAGGATCGGAAAAGAACAAGAGTTGGTCAAGAGACAGGTTAGATGAAAGGGAAGGATATAATACAAGACTACATGAAAAAATGTGCAAATCCAGCAGTCGGTATCTAGCTAAGGATTACCAAGCCGTATTCATTAAAGTGTGACCTTGAGGATAAATAAAAGTTATATAGTAAATGCGTTTACCAAATTTGAATATTATCTACTCCCGAATTTACAATGTTTAAATACAAAATGGTGGATTGTTTGGAAACGAATAGTTTATGTAAACGTTTTTCATTATTTTGGTCCAAGGAATACACCTGGGAAGTATCGTCTTGGACACTCTGTATAGCCTGAAATGTAACAATAACCTAATATTAAGAAAAAAAAGTTTGTACAGATATAAAATCATTATTTTGGAAATAATGTAAAGTAAGACTAGTTACATTTTTTTTTAAAGGTACTTAAATCACAAAGAATTAAATTATAAAAGTACCCCAATATGTTTTTGGATTATGACTTTCTGAAAGGAGAGAATCGGTATGTTTTGGGGGTATAATTATAGACAATAGACTGTTCTGGACAGATCATATCCTAACATGTTTCATAAAATTACTTGAGGATTGTTTATACTCAGAAATCGATAAGTTAGGGGCATCTTAAAACCATTTTATAGAATTATTTATAAAAACAAAAAATGGAGTGTTCATTTCCCCTATATCGTGAATGAAATGTTAATTTAATTAATAAATGAATTAATTTACTTAAGCATCAAATAAAATCTTACTGTTTACATAAAACTTACGGGTAGTGGAACTGACTTAGAACCAATATTTACAGAAGTTTAAAAATTTAAATAATATAGCCTACGTAAGGAGTTAAATACAAATAGCAACTTCAGTTTTGGTCGGGTCAGGTAAAGTTAGGTCAGGTAAGGTTAGGTTAGGTTAGGTTAGGTTAGGTTAGGTTAGGTAACTCCATATGTAGGCTATATTATTTAAATTTAAATCTGCTGTAAATATTGGTTATAAATCATTTCCACTACTCGTAACTTTTATGTAAACAGTAAGAATTGATTTGTTGCTTAAGTAAATTTTGTAAGTAAGCTTCATTTTTTGTTTGTGCAGTTTATTTTAGGCTACGATTATGTTAATGGTTTATCGTTTTTAACAAACTACCTGTAAATCATAATGTACACGAAAGAAATTGCACAACATTCTAGTTCTAGTTTTGAAACAGTTATATAAAATAAATAAGTTTATGTAACCAAGGAAATTCTTTCTAAATAAAGGCAGAGGAAATGATAAAAGCAATACCGTGTTGATAACAATGGTTTGTCGTTGTTATTTCTGTAGAATAATGAGGGAAGTTCAACAGTAGAGCAGAGTAGCTGAGGGCGATATGCTGTGATTGATTATTCAATGTCACCATTGTGAAGTCTAGGTATTATTGTACTTCTGTATCAGTACTCGCATCGCTTAGTGGGGGGGGGGAGTTTCTCCCACCTTCCGATTAGATTCGGTTAAATCAATAAAGAAAACTATTAAAATACATTGTTAAATTTATGAATCTAAATATGTTAGAGGCATGTAGAGCTCGTTTTCATGAACTAAAAGTTGATTTCATTTCTCGTTGTTTAAAGTCCAAAAACCTCTCGGTTATCACAGCTTTAAGAAAGGACCATTAAATAGACTCTTAACTCTCAGATAGCATCAGAGTCAGAATAAAACAAGAGTTGGTTAAGAAAGGCTTAAAAAATCTATTCCAAAACTAGGTGAAAAAAGGTGTGGATACATCAAGGTTCCCTCGGGCATGCCTAAGGGTTCTAAAAGTTGAAACAAATTGGGATTGAATATAAAATAAACACACAAAAACAACATCAAAATACTAATCATGTCAGAACAGTACCCTGCACGAAGCTAACCTGCGAGCGAGGCTATCGACGTCTTACAGTGCTGATAGAGTTGCGTAAATAAGTAGTTTTATTATGCATGCATAGTTTTTTAAGAATTAAACGATAGTGTTTTTTGTTTTCATAATTTAAAAATCTTTAATCTGATACAACATTATGTCAGCGGTATTGACATATTTTTTTGCTTTAACGTTAATCACTATTTCCCTTGCTACCAATATTTACATACAAAAATAAATATTATTTTTTAATTTAAGTTTTTCTTGCAATATAAGGGGAAAGATTTCTATTACATTTATTTATTTAGACGGGAAAATAATGTTTTCTTTCAGTAATTTGTGATGATTTGTTTACAAGGAAGAAAGCATCTACTTTCCTTGTATGTTTAATAATAATTGTTCGTCAAATTATGCTCTTTGTAATTGTGTTGCAAAATGAAATGCAGTATCTAAGATTGTTCAGAGCACTTTAAATGAAAGTAACTGCTGAAGAATCGCAGTAACAACAGAGAAAAGTTTCGGCAAAAAGCACCATCTCTATTATTCAAGGTCAGGCTGTCTACTGGTTCCCCCCTTCAACGGAACCAGTACAGTAGTCTTGGGTTAGATCCAATGCATCTTTCAGATCATCTTTCTCTTGACCAACTCTTGTTCTTTTACTATCCAGACGCTATTAAAGTATTCGAGGATTAGCGGATTTATGTTAGTTTCTTCTTTTTTTTTTTAGGGGGACGATGACCGAGAAATTTTGCAACTTTAAACAAGAAAAAGAAGAAAACATAAATACTTCTAGCCCTCGAAACTCTAATAGCGTCAGGTTTGGAAGAGAACAAAGTGGACAGATATGAAATAGGAAAATTGAAAGTGAGGGATCTAACCCAAGATTAGAAAGAAAGGTGTAAATCCAGCTAAGCTACTTAAGGATTAACACACCCTTACTCAATAAATCCTTATTTGTCTGAGATAAATTTGATAATCTGTCAACTCATTACCGTAGATTTAACACTACACAGTTTTAATTTCAAAAACTCTTTAACTCATTGGACTTTAAAACTGGTAAGTTTTAAATTTATTTAATTCTCATTTCTCTAATATCACTGATCTTTGTAGTGAAGCAGTTCAGGTAAATATAAAATCATAGTAGATCAAATCTTGCGTAAAAGAAACAAAAGAAAAGAAGATTAAATAAAGAAACATTTTAATCAGTAAAACGAAATTAGATCGTTAAGAACAATGGCTTTTATCAACAAATTAATTTGTGAACCAGGAATAAATAAGTCTGTATAAGTAACAGGATTAGTAAATGAAGATATTGTTAAAATTTAATTCAATGAATATTTCGAGGAGGAAAAACCAAAAATAAATAAGAACGATACAAAGTATCAAAGAGATTTTAATAACAATTTAATTTATTCTAAGAATCTTAAACCGACAAATGAAAATAACACCACAATTTAAACAATGAATACAATGGATTAAAAACATCTGCTTTTACAAAATATTTTCAGGACTGGTAGATTTATTTTTTTTTAAATTCTCTGAATAGAAAGAGGAAAAAGGAGTCTGGAAAGTTCAAAATAAGGCTTGTATAATAATAATGAATGACAGTAATTTTGTTTCCTCCTGACATTATTGTCTGCCTTATTAATAGAATCATAAAGTCTTTCGGTCATTACCGCCTAAAAAAAGTAGATAGGCGCTATCATAGTACTCACCCAACCCTATAGTATAATGTAATACAATGCAGATCCCTAAGGTGTCTCATCCTGTAGGGTAAGGACGTTTAAAACCGTTGTTAAACAGTTTTCTGAATCTCCCAATATTGTATTCACTCTTTTTTGATGTCAGCAACACCCTAACAGGTCACGTTAATGTGTATATATTAACATGTCTTCACTCGCTTCGCATGTCTCAGTGACTTACCTTTTTTAAATCTACTTTTTAAAAAAAATATCGATAGTCCTGATTACTCCAAAGAGTCATTTTTTAAACAGAAGAATGTGAAAGGATTGTAAGCGACCATTTAAAACTTTTTTTAAAAAGTTAACGGTTTTGAGATATTCGACGTTAAAAGTTTTAAATGGCCGCCATTTTGAAAATTATATAAATAAAGACTTTGTGTTTAGTACACTTTTAAAACATAACATGTACAGTAAATTGCTTATACCAAATTTGAACTCAGTATTTTTTTATTTCTAGATTTACAGTGAGTTTTTGTACAACAGAAAATGGCGGATTGGTGCTTAGGTGAATTAAAAAGAAAAGGTTACTGAACATTTTATTTGGTTATTGTCACACCCTGAACACAGTATATAATATTATTGTGAGTATACAGATTAAATTGACAGATTGTGACCATTTTTATCTCAGAAAGACAGGCAGAACATTTAAAGAACATTTTCATATTTCTAACCACCGGGATTGTGTAATAAATTTAAAGTTTTATTACCTTTTACGTTCCGTCACAGTTCTTATTTGAAATAACGTAATCACTGGTTTCGACAATTAAAATTGTCATCATCATAAAATTGTAATGTAATCGGAGGAACTATCCAGTAATTATTGTACACCTGACATTCAGTAATGAACCATTAATAGTAATTTCCATTAACTTTGTGAAAAATTGTGTTTGTCTTGTTTATAAGTTTATTTTGTATGTTGTATAATTTTGTATTTTATGGAAAAAAATTTGACAGAATTGATAATGACAATTTTTATAGTCGAAACCTGTTATTTCAAATAAGGATTATGACGGACCACAAAAAGGAATAAAACGTTTTGAAAACATATTTTCCCCAATAAACGGAAACCACACGTACAGAAATTTCGATACAAACTTAAGACCTCTTCAAATTTGTAAAATTAGACAATCTCACAATTCCTAGTCGCCGCTACTGTACTGGCTTAGACAGTACAACAACTCCTATATCATTACTATGTAATAAATGTGAAAATAAATATTACTTTTGTTAAAAGAAGGAAAGAAGGATATAATCTAAGATTACCAAAAAAACAAAACAAATGTTACTTCAAGATTGGCACACCTGTGTTCACTTTGAGCTCCAGAGAGGAATAACAAAGTAACAACATCTTTAATTGAAATGAATAACCATTGTGGAAACGTCAATCAATAAATAAAGGAAAACTAAATTTACCACAATAATCACGCCATTGATCAAGTGAACGTTTCGATGATTACGTCATCCATCTTCAGTTGTTACATGTACACAAACCTTCTTGTTATTGAATTGTAACAGGTAACGAAAGTCCTTAACTGAAGGGAAATAATTTAGCTTGAATACTTTAATAGCATTGGGATCGATTTTTTTCTTGTTAAAAGGGAAAACCACTGCGTCATCATAGCTCAAAATATGAAGGACAGAACATAAAATAAAGTCCGCCAGCCCTCTAATCCACTAATACAGTCAGAATCGGAAAAGAACAAGAAATAGAAACTGTTAGGAATAAGTTAATATTAGGAAGAACTCATATTCACAAAGCTCAGAATGATCCAACTATTGTGAAACAGTTAAAAAAATGTTGAAATGCTTGTCTTGCAACTGAACTAGGACAACAGAGAGAACTAAAGGTATATAAGCGGTCAGCATGATTTGGAGGGGGTCTTTCCATCTTCTGGAGCTCTTGATGATACCGGCAGGTCGATTGCCGTGGTGCAGGAATTTGGCTCAGGAATTCTACTCAACAGACAGTAAGCAAGCATTTCTATATTTGTATGTAAAGTCACCAGTTAGAAGATTTATAATTTCTTTCATTTAAAGTATAATGATAGTTGGAATACTTTTGAGCTTTGAGTAATTGATTTCAGTAATTATTTTGAGTAATTAATTTGTATAATAAATACTTCGTTTGAATATTATTTTGTCTTATTGTTTCAATTAGATTCTTATTATTGTGTTGCATTAAAATATTGTATTGATGTATTAGGGAAGTAGACGTAAGCTTAATGTCAATGATAAAGAGTTAATAAAATACTGAACCACTGATTTGATTATTAATTGAAACTGAAAACCCAGGCATATTTTGTCGGGCCGTTCATAACAAAACCGACAAGAAAGGTGAAATACAAGGATCCAACTCAAGACAACATGAAATAAGGTGTACGTCTAGTTAGGATTCTGATTTGGTTGAATATCACTCAACAAAGTCATCCTAACTGGATTGCCAATCCCGCACTCTTTAACGTCCGCCTCTGAGGAGTGAGGGACAAACAATTCTTATAAATTTCACAAACGGCGGTTCTACGTAACATCTTTACGCAAATATATATTCAAATCTATAAATTAAGATTATTTTTAAAAGTACCTCACAATGCCCTATGAACCTCAGAATAATTTAAAAGTTGATGTAAAACCTTTCTAATTTAATGCACAAACTAGCAAAGACATTTTAAAAATAAACACAGAATCGTGTCAGGTTATGGTTGCATGTCAGTCCCTGGAATATTAAAATGCTTTATAGAATATTTGCACGTTTATTTTACCCCTGTTATACAACACAAGAGTTCCTTTGATTCTAATTCTCTTTAGTGGGGTTGTATATTTTATACAATATACTGGAGAACAATTTACGCCTAAATAAGAAGTTAAAAAATGAATCGATAAACGAATTAATCAACCTACTGAACGTTTGCCTAGCACAGAACTATTTCGCATTCAATGAAAAATTCTATATCCAAAATCAAGGTTTAGCTATGGGTTCACCGCTGTCTAGCATTATGGCCGAGATTTTTCTAAATCATGTTGAAACCACCTACATCATGAATGACATCAACAAGCACCACAACAAGATAATTTATTATTTCAGATATGTGGATGATATCATTTGCTTGTACAACGGCAATACACGACAAACCGGTCTTTTATTGAACTATCTCAACAAAATTCACCCCAACCTAGAATTCACCAGTGAAATAGAATGTGAACAGAGACTGAACTTCTTAGATATCTCCATCACTAAGTCAGAACGAAAACACACGTTTAAAATATATAGAAAGCCCACACAGACTAGCCACACCATTCACGCCTCTTCTAACCACCCCATATCACATAAATTTGCAGCGTACAACAGTTTTGTGAACAGACTACTGAACATTCCCATGAATGCAGAAGACTTCAAGCAGGAGATCAACACCATAAAACATATAGCTGCTTCTAACCACTACAACACCTCAATAGTGGATAAAATAATAAAGAAACAACTAAAAAGAAGGAAAACTATAAAAGCCAATCACCCAAAACCAAAATACATTGCTGTAGACTTCAACAAAGCCGTTGAACATATTGCAAATAACATTTTTCGAAAACAAGGTTACCACATAGCATACAGGACTTCCAACAATTTAGAAAACATTTTAAAACCGAAAAAAACAAGAGACCCAGACCAGTTCAACAGCAGCGGTGTTTACCAGCTATCGTGCAACGATTGTCCGAAAAAATACATAGGCCAAACCGGACGCACGTTTAAAACCCGTTTTAAAGAACACATTCCTTCTTCCAAAAGACCCACCACCAAAAAAATTGACTCCAAATTCACTGAACATTTAATAGATACTAATCATAATTACACGGACATTAACACTAATCTAAGAATACTACACCACTGCAATAAAGGTCCGTTAATGAACACGTTAGAGGAGTTCAATATTTATAAAATGCAAAAAAACAACCCTGACCACTTACTCAATAATAAACTACAGTTTCATTCTCACACCATTTTTGACCTAATCGATAGTGTTAAGAACAATAATTGCGGTTCATGACGTATAGAACTGTGTACCCCTTCTCAACAACGGAGACCCTTATCGCGTGACTACCTATTAATTCAATTGACGATCGAACGTTATCGAGAACGGTCACCGGCAACGCGCGTCATCCGTGTGCACATGTATAAAGTTTTTTAAATTGTGTAAAGTGATTTTAAATGTGAAAATCTTGAACGTGTGTTTTGTGTTGTTTATGAGTTTGTTTTTGTATATTTATTTGATAATGACTGAATAATAGTCGAAACGCGTCATATGAAGAAGATATAGTAATCATATCTACATAAGGATTGTTCGACCTCATCACCTCTAAATAAGGTAATTAATAGTTATTATATTTTATAATTTACACCCGACTAACCGTGCCAACATCTCGGGTTTTGCGTGTATACCCTTAATTATTTTGGATTCCTGCCGGGAGGTCTATTCAATTGTTTTATTTTGCAGATCAGGACTGGATGTAATCATCGATAGGATAGGACAGAGCAGATGTTCACTTTAACATCTGTAGTTAAGTTTTTGTTGTTTAAAGGCAAACAATCTCTTGGTCATCGTCGCTTTACAAAAAAAGAAGTAAACAGCATAAAAAAGATCCCCTATCCCTCGCTACTCTAATAGCGACAGGGATGGAAAAGTATAAGAATTCGTCAAGCGATTCCTGACTTTAAAGATAAAAAACACGGATCTAACCCAAGACTACTTGGAAAAACGTGTAGATCCAGCTGGAATCACAGCTGTTAATCCCGTTCTCATTAAAGTGAATCTCAGAGGGATTAGGATTGGAAGAAAACAAAAGTTTTTCAATAGGAAAGGTGAGAGAAAGGGATCTAACACAAGACTAAGAAATGTGTAGATCCAGCTAGTTTACCTCGGGATTGACGCACTTGTATTCACAATAAATGATCTTCCGACGGATCGTAAAAGTGTCGAAAAAACCCTAAATGAACAGTCTTGATTTACAAAATTATTTTGTCATCCTGACATATTATAGCAAGACTATGAGGCAAGCAAAACTATGAGGTTTATGATGGTTTCCGTTATACTTTCAAATAAAATTGAAAGATTTGAAATGCGTTATTATATCTGTATACAGTAACTTGGCGTCTGGACCCGGACCGCCCCCCCCCGTCGCTCCCTTCCTCACCCAGCTGTTTCAGTGATGAGTCACCTACTAACGTTAACACTGCACTGTTTAACTTTTTTTATGGGAGACACAATTTAAAATATTTTTCAGCATAGTTAAAATGTTTAGGAAAATATAAGCAAATTTGATACCAAACACGACACAAATGTATGTAAATAGTACGTAAACATGTAAATTATAAGTATGTGATTATGCAAATAGTAGCTGTGTAAAGAGCTTTCTACTGGCGGCTTTTACAAACGGAATAGTGTCGTGTTTGGTATCAATTTGCTTATATTTTCCTAAACATTTTAACTATGCTGAACAAAATTTTAAATTTTGTCTCCCATAAAAAAGTTAAACAGTGCAGTGTTAGCGCTAGTAGGTGACTCATCACTGAAACAGCCGGGTGAGGAAGGGAGCGACCGGGGCGGTCCGGGCTGCTCGCAGGTAGCCAAGGGTTCAGATGCCAAGTTACTGTATACAGACTATAGATATAACAGAATATGGAGTCCCACAAGGCTCAGTCTTAGGTCCAATAGCCTACTATTTACGTACCTGATAGCTTCAATCATTTGAAGTCCCATGTTGACACAGTTGTAAGCATGGTTTGGTCTCGATACAGGCAATCCTGAAACGCAGTAATAGCAGTCGCCCAGGATTTTTATTCGCATACATTGGTTATCCTGAAAGGATAAAAGAAGGATCTTAATATGTATATAATATAGTTTGTTATTCATGTCAATTTTACTATAAAAAATGTACGTGTTATAGAGTAAATCTGTAGAATCAGCTAGCACCCTCGGAATTGCTAACCTCGTATTCACTGTGACGTCATGATGGTCTGACATCTTAAAAGTAAGCAATAACTTTGAAATTATACCGGGGAATCACACGAAGAGATCGCTATTTTTGAATTCATATGAAACGCTCTACAAATTTGACACTTTAGATTTAAGTTTTACACATTTTCATGTTTTCTGCAAATCAACCATTTTTAACTGTATGCAAATAAAATCATTTTATTGAAAACGTACCATTATTTTGTTATTTCTCCATCTTGTTTTGATTGATCATGAAAAATGAAACTCGAGGTTATTATTATTTTTTTTTTACATATAAGTGTTCCATATGTCCGGCATATTATTTCAAAAAAGCGACCTCTTCGTGGAACACCCTGTATATGGGATTTTAAAGTTAAACATAAATCATGATAAAGAAATTAAGATATATTTGTTTCAATTCCACGGTAAAAGAAAAAAAAAACGTAATAAATTATCAGCTTTGCTTCCACTATAGACGCTTTGCGCTACAATGTTTTTTGCCAACTGAATTCATGGAGCAGTAAAAAAAATTCAATCCTTTACAATAAGGGTTGGAAACGTACAAACAAAGGTTTAAGAATTGTGTAATGATAAAAATAACTGAGCATAATATTGTGAAATTTCTCAAGCTAAGTTCTGTGCATAAATCTTATTTTAATCATGCTTTTTATGACGGGTAGTCAAAGTTCTTATTAGCTTTTGTCAATTACTTCTAAATGTAATAGATTTTACATGCGAATGGCCACACTGGTTTGGGTGATTAATTCATAAATATCGCCAAATTTTCAACAAAATCGGTAAATCCAATTTTGAGAAACTGTGTTTTTATAATAAACTCTGATATTTTAAAGTTTTTTATCTTTACCTCGCAAACCTGTTTTATCGGAGAGAACGGTGTATTTAATTTTGGCATTTAGGGGCAAAAATTGATCAAAATCGATTTTGATAAAATTAATTAATATTTTTGTTGTTGTGTGGTTTAAAGACGTCCAACCTCTCAGTTATCATCATCTCGTAAAAAATTTAATTAAAAAAGAACATAAAAATATAAACTCGTAATACCATAGCGTCACAATGAAAAGAGTTAGTTAAGACACCTGATGTGAAATATAAAAGAGAGGGATCTAACCTAAGACTACAAGAAGAAAGCTGTAGATACAGGTTGGATCCTTTAGGATTGCCACGCTTTCTAGTATCTGCTATATCTTATTGTATGTGTACTGTTCCCTAGCTTGTATTAAATTGATAATGCCATAACCAGTGAAACCTAGCAGCCATTAACTTGTGGGCAAACTGTAAACTAAATACATATTGTGGAAAGTACAATAATGATTTTATTTATATTAAACTATGTATGATAATAATAAATCAAATACTAGTTTCAATATCTTACATGTATACAATAAATTTAAAATAATAAACGATTTAGAAAATTATAGAATGGTCAGTAGGAAAAAAATGTTTTTAAATGAGCAACTAGTTTTAAGTAGTTCCACTTTCTTTAAATAAATAATCAGGTCATTATCATTTTCTAACCTACCCTTCTCCGATACTCAAGTAACAATGAGGAATACACAGCTATTGTATTAAGGAAACATGTAACTTTCTTGCTTGCTGTAATGCTGTAACGTACAAAAAACATGGTCGTCAAAGTTGAAATACAAAAGTAGTTTGTACTAAAATATTTTTTTTTTTTTACATTATATTAAAATCGGAACTCTATTGTGTATCAACCAATGTTAGCATAAAAAACAAAATAGTTAATTGTATCTTCCTTATTGTTCATTAGATATGTAGTTTTATGTATTATTAGTGTCAGTATATTATTATTTATTATATGTGTTTTATGTATTATTGGTAACAGTATATTATTGTTCATTTGATATGTAGTTTTATGTATTATTAGTGACAGTATATTATTATTTATTATATATGTATTTTATGTATTATTGGTGATAGTATATTATTGTTCATTAGATATGTAGTTTTATGTATTATTGGTGACAGTATTTATTGTTCATTTGATACGTAGTTTTATGTATTATTGGTAACAATATATTATTGTTCTTTAGATATGTAGTTTTATATATTATTGGTGACAGTATATTATTGTTCATTAGATATGTAGGTTTATGTATAATTGGCGACAGTATATTATTGTTCATTAGATATGTAGTTTTATGTATTATTGGTGATAGTGTATTATTATTAATTAGATATGTAGTTTTATGTATTTTGGCAACAGTATATTATTGTTCATTAGATAAGTAGTTTTATGTATTATTGGTAACAATATGTTAAGCGCCATTAGTTATTTAGTGTTATGTATTATTGGTGGCAGTATATTATTTTTCATTAGATATGTAGTTTTATGTATTATTGGTGATAGTGTATTATTATTTATTATATGTATTTTATGTATTATTGGTAACAGTATATTATTGTTCATTTGATATGTAGTTTTATGTATTATTAGTGACAGTATATTATTATTTATTATATGTATTTTATGTATTATTGGTAACAGTATATTATTGTTCATTTGATATGTAGTTTTATGTATTATTAGTGACAGTATATTATTATTTATTATATATGTATTTTATGTATTATTGGTGATAGTATATTATTGTTCATTAGATATCTAGTTTTATGTATTATTGGTAACAGTGTATTATTGGTCATTAGATATCTAGTTTTATGTATTATTGGTAATAGTATATTATTGTTCATTAGATATCTAGTTTTATGTATTATTGGTGATAGTATATTATTGTTCATTAGATATCTAGTTTTATGTATTATTGGTAATAGTATATTATTGGTCATTAGATATGTAGTTGTATGTATTATTGGTGGCAGTAAGTTATTGTTTATTACAATATAGTTTTATGTAGTTTTATGTGTTATTGGTGGCAGTATATTATTTTTCATAATATATGTAGTTTTATGTATTATTGGTGGCAGTATATTATTTTTTATTAGATATGTAGTGTTATGTATTATTGGTGGCAGTATATTATTATTCATTAGATGTGTAGTTTTATGTATTATTGGTAACAGTGTATTATTGTTAATTAGATATATAGTTTTATGTATTATTGGTAACAATTTGTAAATCTTCATTAGTTATTTAGTATTATGTATTACTGGTTACATTATTTTTTGTGTTTTTGAGCTCGGAATTAACTGTATAGTTTTATAAATATTTTTAATATTCAACTTCAGGCCATCCCAAAGGACAGGGACAGGTGCCGTTATCCTCTGCTACCAGATGTTTTCTTGAAAAAAGTTAATGGCATGGTTTAACTATAATTGGCCGATCCACCTCAACTGAAAATTGTCAGTTTAGTATTATAACTTTTATTTTATTTTGTTAACATTTGTTTAGAACCCTATGATGATGGTAACTTGGTTACCGAAACGTACATCAAGAAACTGTTTTAACATAGGATAATAAATTTTTGACAAAAGTTAATTTGTGTTGTGTTATTGTACCTAACTTGTTGTAGGGGATTTAGTGTTTACAATTGTTAATTGTGTTATTTTATAACAACTTTTATATTAAGATTAAAACTTTTATTAAACTTACATGGGCGAGTTGATCAAAACGTCCAAAGAGTTCATTAAGTGTTTTCACTAAATCCGAGGCGCTCAATTGCTCCGAGAGAGGCGTGAAGTTAACAATGTCTGCATAGAGGATACTGGAATTAAACCAACATGATTAAAAAAATACAACAGTTTCTCTTGTTGGTATGTCATTTTTAAAACTAGTGATTTTAAATTAAAAATTCCAAGAACGTAAAAAAGTAGATAAAATTTCATCTTTAAAAAGATTTTATATATTTAGAGGATGTATTACATTCTAAGGGATGAATTTTAAGTTTTGTAAAACTCTTTATTAAATTTATCATGGTCTATTTTTGAATTATTAAACCACTTTATAGACGTGATAAAAAAGATCAAATTGAAGGATTTAACCCAAGACTAGATGAAGGAACGTGTAGATCCAGCTTGGGAATGTTGGGAATTACGATTAGGTTTGATAGTCAAGTTTACAAATCCAGAACAACTATCAGAGTGTAAACAATAGTTACGACGAGGTGTAAAAAGTTAGGAAATCGCTGGAGTTTGCAACCTTCAACGCGTCACACATTGCTGAAGATAAACCAAAGTTGGTAAGAAATCAACGTTAGTCTCAGTAGCAATCAGCACCGTTGGGCCTGTCGGAGAACCTCCTTGATCAACAGAGGTGAGCGGGCTTCGTGTGCATTTTGTGCCTCATATAAACTCCGTATAGATCAGCCTTTATGAAGACATCTTGAATGAATTTAATTAACTTCTCTTCACAACCTTGTTTTCACTCTGGGTTGAAGATAAAGAAATACTTGTAATTTAGGTGATCTAAAACGATTATTATTGATTTTAACGTTTATAATTTTTTAACCAGTTAGTATTACTAATTAAATTATATTTCAAGTGAAAAATGTACGACCTAGGCTGGGGATTGAACCCACGAACCTGCCAATGCTCTACTTAAAGCAATAAATACACACGTAAAGGTGTCGAATAATTTTCAGCAAATCTGTAGGTAACATTGTTTTAATTTGACACGATAGAATTAAAATCGGCAGTGTAGAAAAGAAATATGCGACTAGTACCACAATTCCTTAGTGAATAAAATACAATATTACTTCTAATTAATTGTAAACTTTTTAAATATACATTCAAAAATCATTTGTAGTACTTACAGAAGTAATTCGTTCAAAACCTAATTAATTTACAACCAAAATAAGACAGTATAACAAACACACGGAACACAATTCTCACACAAAATACGCCTAAGTACAAGACGCGTTTCAACGACAAGGTCGTCCTCTTCAGTGATATACGAGCTACACCAATCAAACTATAACTACACTATAGTGGTAGTTTTGGCGTATTTTGTGTCAGAATTGTGTTCTGTGTGTTTGTTATACTGTATAATTTTTCTCATAAGTCAAGCTCAACATTTAATATAATCAAAATAAAAAAAAAATTTCTAAACTTTAACAAACTTCCTTTGTAATAAAATACACATACCTTACATTATTGTATCTCTGTACATACATCTCGTGAAATCTTGTCTGCTTATTAGCTATATCTTGACATGCATCCGCCATTTTCAACATAATGCTTTTCTTAACCTACAGTAAGAAAACACAAATAGGAATTAATGAAATTATCAATTTTTTTGTTGATTATAAAAGAATGAATGAACATAGTGTTCTTACTTCACAACACAAACAAAACAACTAAACTTATTGTTATTATTAATATTTAATGTTTCTAAATGATATTACAATAATTATTTGGCCTAATTGGATTGTTAATATTATGCATCCAAACAATCCTTGTTTTTCAATACAAGTTCCAACTGCAGTCGTGACGAATCTTTCTCACGAGTTAACATTTGATGTTCAATAGCTTTCAATGAATACTATTGTTTAATATGTTTGTATGTATGTTTTAATTTATGACAAAGTTTGTGATTTACAACTACAACTACCAGGATTTAATAATGACTCAACAAAAAGTCGAAACGATTGCCTTACAATAAATGACGAAATAAATTAGGGAGAGTTTGACGGAAATTTATGGTAATGTATTACAATGAGTTACAACTTACTAAACCATTATAAAGAGAGAAAACAATAAAAAATACATGATAACCGTAAACGATTTGAATTTATCAATATATAAATCAACCTTTTATGTATTTATTTGTTCTTTTATAACTTCTCCCTGTAAAAATAAATTTTAAACCATTTTTTTAAAGGTACCTTCTTTTCATGTACATATTATATTATTTTCATTTTTAAATATTCTCTTTGATATGATAACAAAATAAAATAAATTTTGTAACACAGAAAAAAAATAAACTATTATCACATAATAAATCCTCATTTTAAATTAAAAAAAATTCTATTCTTAATTTACCGATTCCCCTTCAAACTAAAAATTACATTCTACAAAATTAATGTTTTACTAACTTAAAACTTTACAAATATATACAAATTTTAATATTAAATTTTGTTATACTCATTTTTTTAAAGATAAATATCTGTTGTTCTGATTACGATGTATAAATGTAATCACTAACATAAAAAAAAATAATTAAAAAAAACACCGATTGTCCCAGGAAGAAGTCGCTATTTTTGAATTAATATGTCGGACAATATGGAACACTTTACAGTTATGTTACATAGATATGTAAAAAAGTACCCTTGAGTTTAATTTGTTTATGGTATCAAAAATGGCGGAATGACAAAAGGAAATTAATTTTTGTAGATAGAAACATTTCCTCCAACAACTTAATCCAATTAAAATGTGCATTGTCATTTGTTGAATATCAGTCAGATGTTGTTTTATTATCACACAACAGAAACAATTTGGTATTCAATCAGTTTATGTGTGATATCTAACCTCGAAATAACGAATTTTACAATTGAACAAAAAGTAAAAATGTTGTTTTTGGGCTACTACTTTTGAAAATGTATAAGAAACTAATAGGTGTTTTCAAAGAGCCTACCCAAATGTGGTTTCTCCATTAAGAAAATCAACTCATAAATGGAAAACTAAGGTACAAAAAACTGGATAAGTTTTAAAGAAAATGGAGAAACCAAAGGTTATAACTCTTGTCACTATGGATGGTGTTTTATCGTATGACATCCCATCAGACAATGACTGGAGACAGATACGCATCAATATTAACTGATCACATAGTTCCTCATCTTACTCAGGCGAAGATTTTATCCAGAAGATGGAGCTTCTTCTCAATATGCTAATGCAGCCAAGGCAGTTTTAGATTTTATCTTCCCAACAGTTGGATAGGCTGTAGCAGCATCTTCATGGACCGGTGTGTAAGATTCCCAAACTTGACTGTATGGGACTTTTCCTATGCCGCTTTTTGAAATGAAAAGTTTATTCTGACCTTATAGCAACAGATGATGAATTAACACGGCTGATTGAAGAGGAATTTTGATATTTTGGCAATTTTTCAAAAGCGCTTTTGTTTCGTTGCTATTAGTGCATAGTTATTGATGAACAATAACTATTTGACAAATTCAAATAAAAGTATAATTTGGATATTTAATAATTTATTACTGTTATTTTTCTTTATTAAATTTTACACATTTTCATGTTATCTGCAAATCAACCCCTTGTAATGTTTATGTAAATAAAACCATTTTGTTGAAAAAGTACAATTATTTTGTTATTTCTCCATCTTGTTTTGATTGATCATGAAAAATGAAACTGGAGGTTATTATTTTTTTTACATATATATGTAACATAAATGTAAAGTGTCAAGTTTGTAGAGTTCCATATGTCCTTTATTCTCAAAATAACGAGCTCTTCATGGGACATCCTGTATATTTTTTAATAAATATAAGAAAGAAAAAATGCGTATAATATAAGTATTAACCTGAATGTAACAGAAGAGAAAACTTATTTAATAAATAACTCATGAAAAACACCATCTAAAGGAAATATCTCAACGAGACGTTGTTTATTTTTAACTGAAGATGACAACTTTGTCGCTAAAACATCACAAGGATTAACACCTATATTCTTAATCTAAGTTCCAAAACAACATCGTCTCGTTAAGGTATTTTCGTATTTTGTAAATTGGTAGTTTTCATTCAATATTAACTGAATAATGTTCTCATTATACTCATGTCATACAAAACATAGTTCTCACCTCAGCAGCAATATAAGCTGGAATAACACTCAACAATAACTGCTCCTGCTGTTCCTTTTCACACTCAAGTTTGACTCGTGATTCTATACAAGTTCTTGTACCGACGAAGGTCTGCTGGTGAGCAGCTTCTGTCATGTGACGGTAATAGAATCCCGTAGCGTTAGCAGACAGGAGGAAGATAAATTCTGCTATCAGCTGTAATAATTTGTAAAGGTAGTAAATGAAAATACAATCACATAAAGAGATTTTATATATCAGTATTTGTAATTCAATTACTTTGTGACAAATAAAAAGACAGATGTTATAAAGGGAATGATAGAAATTTTAACTATCTATCATTTACAATTTATTTATTAGATGGATTACTTCACTATAAATAAAGAAAAATAATAAGTTACACATATGGGTGTTATATTTTATTTAAAAAGTCTGTGCTTTGCTCAATGTTTTGAAAAGAAGAGTTTATATTTGTGATTTTACAAGTTTTCATATTGTTAGGAATTATGTTCCTTTAAAATTTGTATAAAACTTATTGATTCTGTCGGTCAGGTTAAAAATATATATGTAGAGAACTTTTTCCAAAAATCCAGATATTCGCCATTTTGTTTTTTACAACAAAAAATATACTTTTGGCAGTAGAAAAGATATTGAGTACAAATTAAGTACAGGCATTTTGTATGTTACGTTTTATAAGTGTAACGAAATTGAAGACTTTATTTTGTAAACTAAGTAAATGGCTGCAAATTATTTATTATTAAATATCTCGAAAAGCATTAACTTTACAAATAATTCACAAGAGATAAAAAAAGTCCTGTTAGGAATTAAGATTGTTTTAGTTAGAAGATAGATAAATAAAAATAATATTAAAGTCAGAAAGGAGACCAAATGTGGCGAAAAACAAAAGTGGAACAATAATTATGATGAAATGCTTACCTTTGCAAAGGCAGTCAACGTTACAAGCAAGAGGGAGGTATAAAAGCCCTTGGACAAAAGGATATGGGGTCTTTGGATCACGGGAGGAATTTCTGCTCGAGGGGTGTTCAGAAGATAGCCATACTTGATGCGTAAGTGTAGAGAATGCCCGTTAGTTCGAGAGAGCAACGTTGGACGAATTTGCAAGGAAGGTGAGCTAATCATTGTACATTGGAAAACTTGTAATTGTTTAATACTAAAAGTAAACAGTAGAGTTTTAACGGTTGGAACCATTCTGGGTTAATATTTCATGTTAAAGTTGATTATATCTATTTAAAGAACAGAGGAGAGATAGCATCATAATTGTAACGATAATATATATATATAAATATTAATTGTCTACGTATAATGAATATAAACTAAATTGTATTCAGTATTATAGATGCTGTAAGCCAGTTTATATATGATTATAAAGTAAAATTAAAGAAAAAGTAGTAAGAACTGAACCACTGAGTTTATTGAAAATAAAGAACCCAGGCAGTTTCAGGAAACAATCCTGCCAGTATCCTTTTTAAAGACAAACAAAACAGTTTTTGTATTTTCCCGTAGGTTAAAGGATAACCAACTTATTAACAAAAAACACGAAACTAATAATTTCTTGTTAGTTTTCTACTACACCCAAGATTTTCCTAGAACCAAAATATTTTTTGAATCCTAATACTTTTAATACAAACATTAAAATTCATTGAGCTGATGCATACAAAATTCAAATCTGACTCTGAACTATTTTAAAATCGCACCTGTGTGCTAAATATCTCAAAACACGTACAACAATAAATGTATTAAACAAATTGTAAACATAAAATAAATTTTGAAGTGACATTAATTTGTTTATTAAATACAATTTACATTTTTTGTACATGTTTCGTAATATTTAGCACGAAAAAAATTAAAAGGGCGCCGTTTTGAAATAGTTAAGAGTCATGTTTGAATGTATTGTACAATTCAAGCAAAGTATTTTATAATTTGTATTAAAATTTAAAAATATTTTGACATAACTACTAGGAAATTATTAGTTTCTTTTTTATCAATAACTCAGATATCCTTTAATCTACGGAAAAAAATGCAAAAACTGTTTAGTTTGTCTTTAAAAAAGGAAACGTTTTTGTCTCTTGAGAATAGTTTGGCTTTCAGATATTAAATATTAAATATTTTAAATTCTCGCCATTTTGAAAATATATAAAATAAAGTCTTCAATTTTGGTACACTTATAAAACGTAACATACAAAAAGCTTATACTAAATCAGAAATCAATATCTGGAAAAATAAGCGTTTTCTGAAATTTTTTTATTCCTAATTTTTTCTTTATCCTTACTCACAGAATATTTTCCTAAAGTTTGGCAGCTTATTTACGACACGTTCTGTTTCTAAAATACGATTTAATCGTCTCATATCTTTGAGCTAACTGTATATATAAGATAACTTACTGTCAGCATTCCAAAAACACTTCTTCGGTACCTCAAAACGGATAAATCTGCTTAAAAACTCAACATAAATTTTTGATTCTTCATTTATTGTCCTTTACCCAAACACGTAAATGTGAGAATATAATTAACACATTATATTCAGTTCAGATATCAATTTTAGTTTCAATAACCCACATTAAACCACAGAAAATGTTAGATATTTGGATAACATCATCACCTTATGTATCCCATCTCATCACACCAGTTTAACCAAATTAGTTTAATCACCATCGGCTGAGTGGTTGCTGTAGGCTGTACAACGCTTAATTACATTTTGCTTATTAACAAGGAGATGAAGTGATATTAGCATCTCTATTGCCCGATGATTTCCTAAACAAGCGTCAATCTATCAACATCGTTTGATATTGTGAAATATTTACGTCGTAAAAACTATTTTCGTTATAAAAAAGAGGGTGTTAGAATTCAAAATATTATTTTATTTTATATTCTGAGTTTTTATTTTGAAATATTCTAATTACACACGAGGCTTACAGTCTACTAATCTAAAACAAAAATCACCAAATAAAATTAAAGGCCTAAAAACATTGCACAAACTCTCTCACTTACCAATACCAAAATTTAATTAAAACAAGTCAAAAAAGTATTTTCAACAAGAATATCATTTTGGTTAATAGTCTATCAAAAAATAAAAGTGACCCATTTTGAAAATGTATTTAAATAAACTTGTTTGGTTCCCAGCGTAAATTGTATTTGATTAAAATCAAGCTTTTAATGTTTTTCAAGGTTCTTTCTGTACCGTAAGATTTTCTTCCTTTCTAATTTTACCCACGAGTTGGCGTAATTAATCCTTCGTTTCACTCAAATTTGAACGAAATCGGTTGAGATGTTTATGATAAAATATTTATTTATTGACATGATCATTTTCGATTTTATAGTTAACCGGTATTTTTGGAGAATATGTTCTTTTTAGGTCGAAAGGCTGCACTTCACCGAAATTTTAATTAAAACCATTACAGGTGATTTTTAGAAAGTTGAAATTTTGTGATTTTTATTATGGTAGCTTTACCAAAATTTTGCGTTATCGAAACAGAAAAAAAAAATGCGCAAAATGTATCTTAAATGAACCCACATTTTAAATTTGATTAAAATCGGTTCACAAATTTGATCTGTAGAACACTGCACTCCACGACTTACTGGTCATTCCAAAATTTACTGTTTTGGACTCACAGGACCTTTAAACGGATATATCCACAAAATATTATATCCACAATATATATAGGGTGCTTCAATAAGTAGTGTACAATTTTGTATTTTGATACAAATTTATTCAGACTAACTATAGACCTGATTTTGGAGTAATTTTGTAGCTAAAATAGATACATTTTGACTGAAATAAGTGAATAGTACCGAATAGCACCACCGCTAGTGCTAGTGATAGTTGTAACAAACATGGCTACCTGCCATTGGTCCCGAACACGATTGGAGTCTTTGACAATTAATTGTGCAATGGAATGTTTGTACAGAGTATGGCAAAGATACTCCCATTAGGCCTACCAGTTATGAGTGGTATAAGTGTTTTGTTGAAACTGGGTGTTCAGTAAATCAAAGAAGTCCTCAGGGTGTCCCCGTATGTCTGACAATGTCGTATAGTAAGTGAGGTAAAGTTTGATTAACAGTCTAGCGAAGTGGGGGTTTGTTGAGAAAACGTTTGCATCTCAAACCGTACTGATTAACAATGGTGCAAGAACTAAAAGACATTGATTTCGTTGGTCGTAAGGAATTACATTGGAACACCAGCAGTTCATTGCAAACATAATCTTCAGAGGCGAGACTACTTTCCGTGTAAGTGGTGAAGTGTATACACAAAACTGTCGTATTTGGGGCTGTGAAAATCCACAACAATCCTTAGAGCATGATAACACACAAGTTACGTCTCTTGTACCTTAGCAAGAGCAGTTTCTTCTATCAATAGCTATTCCGTGGTTTAATCCAACAGATCGATGATGACGGCCAAGAACGCTGTATTACCCCAACGAGGTCCTGGATTTCTTCAATAACTGGTTTCCAGGTACATGGGTAGGTCGACGTGGGCTACTTGATGGCCACCTTGTTCACTTCTCAATTTTTACTTCTGGAGATTTATCAAGGATGACGTTTATAAACCACCTTTACCAGTGTCTCTCAGAACAATAATCTACACCGCAGTTCAAAAAGTTACTGATGTGCTTCTGGTTTGGCAGGAATCTCAGATGGGATGTCTGCAAAATGATGAATGGAAGTCATATTAAACCTAACTCACTCTTGATGTATTTTTCTGCAAAATGACACCAACACTATCTGTGTAAGTAATCTGAATAAATTTAAATCAATTTACAAAGTTTAAAGTCCTCTTGTATATAGATTTCTATTCAAACCATTCGATCATCGCCGGCTTATAAAAAACTATAAGACACTTAGCTTTCCAGTACTTTAATAGCGTCAAGGTCGGACAAGGTTAAGAGTTGGTCAAGAGAGATCTGATAGGAAAAATAAAAAAGAGAGGTTTAACTTAAGAATACAAGCTACGACCCCTGGGATTAGCAACCCTGTACTGAGTTCCTGAGGGCACATAAAGTGTACACAAAATCACGCCCAACAATCTGGTAGAGGATTCTTTAGACTACTCCAATTTTATTTGTATTTGTAAACAATACCCTTATATTTTAGATTTGAGTTCTTGATTAAATACAATCAACAATGAAAAACATTAAATTCCAGTTTATTTATATTTATCTCGACTGCATCATACAGAGCCAAGTCATTTTAGATGTGTGTAAATTAATAATAAAAAAGGTATTCTGTATTTATGAGTCCTGTTACATTTAAGCGTTTATTTATAACCTTTTTGTGCATTCAGTTCTGTTCTGAGATATATAAAGTTGGATCATAAAATCTGCTCACAGTTTGCGAAATGAGAGATTCATGTTCTAACAAATTAAATTAAGTCTCCTCCTCCTACAGATCTATTTATAATATTGTATTTTTCTTTTGTTGTTTAAAACCTTACAATGTTCTTTAAAACATTGATGGTCACCATTGTGGTACATTCCCAACATGCAATTTAATACAAGCAGGTCCTCTAAAATAAATGCCAAAAAGTTGGTTCTTGTGCCTTGTAGGAAATATTAAATTTTATTGGTAACCAAAAGATATCCAGTAGGGTAAGTTTCTTCTAAAACAGTTGTTACACAGGGTTTCTGAACCTCGTAATTGTGTATATCGCTACTTTTGACGTCGGCTAAGGCGAGTGGGCCTCGGAGTTGTGTATAACGTATTAAACAAGACGGCTTAATATTTGTTTAACCATTACAGATAGAGCTCAAAGCTTTGCACAAAGTTAATGGACACCAAAACCTATTTTAGTAAGTATTTAGTGGACTGCTACCTTTCCAGGAGGACGATCCACAAGGAGTAAGTAGGAAACCTTAAATAAGAGCATGGTGGAGTTGTACCTCGAATTTATAAGTAGAACACAATAGCGCAAACCTTACCTTAAAAGGTTCACCCTAGCGAAAATAGCATGGGTTTAAAATTCATATTAGCTACAACGTAAGGTATTAAAAAACAAAATGTTTACTAAGTAGAGTTTATGAAATGCAAACTTTGCAAATCAATATCTGGCTTAAATAAACTATTTTTTAGACTGCTCACTAGCTCTATAGATCCAATGGGGGACAGCTTTCAAGGAGTAGAAATAAAATCTTAAATGTAAGCATAGGTTGTACTCATATGAAGAGCCTCCACGAGGACGTGACCTTCGTAAATATCACGTTTTCCTCGCAGGTCAAAGTTCAAAATTACTTTTTAAACAATAATTTCACAATTTTTTATAGAGAGGTAGGGTTGGCACCATTGCATGTAGAATTGAAATCTACAAATTTTTATCTAATTTAATGTGTTATAAGTTTAATAACACACGAGATATAAACTCAAAATGTTTTAAATGGGCGCTGTTTTGACATTTTAATTTCGATTACTACCATATACAAATTTCATGTTTATATATCAGTTTTGGTTTCCGCTATCGTTCCTACGTACAGACTACAAATATGCTAACCTAACCTAACCCAACCTAACCTAACCTAACCTAACCCAACCTAACCTAACCCAACCTAACCTAACCTAACCTAACCTAACCTAACCTAACCTAACCTGACCCCACCTAACCTAACCTAACCTATCCTAACCTGACCTAACCTAACCTAACCTAACCTAACCTAACCTAACCTAACCTAACCTTACCTAACCTAACCTAACCGAACTAACCTAACCTAACCTAACCTGACCTGACCTGACCTGACCTGACCTGACCTAACCTAACCTAACCTAACCTGACCTGACCTGACCTGACCTGACCCCACCTAACCTAACCTAACCTATCCTACGTACAGACTACAACTATGCTAACGGCGACGGACGGACGGAAAATGTTTTTTTTCGGTTTCCAGAGGAAAATCAGTTAAAAAAACTAAGATAAACAATTTTCACTATTATCAAACTCGCCTCATAGTTCATACTCTGGTAAGTTTTTAGTTTGTTTTCATTGTTGTTTAAAGGCAAACAATTCTAGTTCATCAACGACATCGAATACTCTAATAGCTACAGTTAGGAAAAGAAAAAGAATTGGTCATTAAGGACCAGATAGGATGGATGAAAGGTAAATCCATTCTAACTCAAGAAAAATTGAAAACAAATGTAGATACAGCTGGTAACCATAGGGATTGAAAAGCCAGTACTCACTTTAAGTAAGCCCGAGTTTTACTGGGTACATAATAGCACAAATTAGAAACTTCTAACCTTCGAATCCTCTTAAAAAGCAAGAAAGTAAGTGTTGCTTTTGATAAATAAACTGTACAGATATAAATGAACTGTACTTCAGGTTAATTAAAAAATCTTTGTAAAGCTCTGAGAGTTGAAAATTTACAACAATTTTAATTCACCTTTAGATATTTTTAGGAATTATTTCATTGAATTAGAGTTTTCGTCTACCTTTCAGTACGACACCCACGCTACTCTGTTTTAATTAAAATTTGTTTTATATTGTGTTTTCAGGATATCCATGATACTGCCAGCTCAAAGTCATGCACTAGTGCCAACTGTTGATGTATTAATTTTACTAGATTCAACCTTTCATGATAACTATAATTTTCATTTAGGTGATGCTGGAAGATGTTTTCTCTTAATTAGGTTGTTTGAAAATTGTTGATAACATTTGATATGATTGTTACCGGACCACTTTACAGCTTTTTAATATGAAATTAGGTTGAGAATTAAATATGAACAGAGTTTATTTTGTGAATCGTTATTTTGGTTTTATAATTAGAAGAATTTTTGGTTATTTATGTTTAAGCAATTATGGCTAAGGTGGTTTTCGCCTATAAATATGCGGTGGGAAAACAAGGTCCTGAATAACTCAAGGAGGTTACATTGTAGAAATAAGGTTTCAGACAAAACAGGATTTATAACGAAGTCTTTGATAGTGACCTGGACGTCAAACTGACAGATGATATCAGTATCAATCTGAAAATATGTCAACTTTCACGTTAAAATATGTATTTGTTATTGGGTCAAATTTTTTTTTATCTCGAGGTCATGGCTTCTATAGGAAAATGAACTTTATGATGGAAAATGTTTTCAATTAACAATTCACGATTTAAGTCGATATACCTTATGTGACCTTGACTTATAACGTTAGGTCATTTAAACGTTAACTTAAAAATTTCAAGGGGAAATTATTTTTGTTACAAGTAGTCTATTAATAGGATAATTTCATGTTAAAACAAAAGTTTTAGCGTCAATTTAAGGTCAATTAAATTTTTAAACAAATGAAGTAAGATAAGTTTGAGCGCTGATCCGATTAGTCAAGATACGATCTAGAGCTAAACGAAAATATTTCCCTTAAATGATCCATGGGGGTCACATGACTCCATTGAGGTCAATAATTGCATCATCAGATATCTCTTTTTAAATATCGAAACTTGTGTTTGGAAATTTTATTTTCTAAAATTCACCTCCCTTAGGTTATTCAGGAATTCCGAACTTTCTTCTCCACTTCTGTATAAAGAAACTGTATTGTAATATTTGAAACTAATTTAGTTATTATGATTAAGATTGTTTTCAAATCTTTGGAATTCCTTTATAACATCCATCATTTCAAATAATTAAACCTAAAGTTATTTTTTCTTATCATGATATAATAGTAACAGGTTTAAAAACATAAAATTGTTTTATATCATCAATTTATTGACTTTAAAAATAATAAAATTATTTTATACTATAAATTTATTGACTTTTTAAATGATAAAATTGTTTTATACCATCAATTTATTGACTTTAAAAATAATAAAATTATTTTATATCATCAATTTATTGATTTAAAAAATCATAAAATTATTTTATATCATCAATTTATTGACTTTAAAAATAATAAAATTATTTTATACCATCAATTTATTGACTTTTAAAAATATTAAAATTATTTTATACTATAAATTTATTGACTTTTTAAATCATAAAATTGTTTTATACCGTAAATTTATTGACTTTTTAAATCATAAAATTGTTTTATATTATTAATTCAATGAATTTTTAAAACCATAAAATTGTTTTATGTAATTAATTTATTGAATTTTTAAAACCATAAAATTCTTTTATATAATTAATTTATTGATATTGTTGAAACTAAACTAACTCTTTGATGTTGTGACATAATAATTACCTGTTTTAAAACCTTGGAATTCCTTTACAACATCCATCTTTTGAAATAATTAAAACTAAAGTAATTTCTTCTTATCGTGATATAATAGTAACCGGTTTAAAAACATAAAATAGTTTTATATCATCAATTTATTGACTTTAAAAATCATAAATTTGTTTTATATCATCAATTTATTGACTTTAAAAATCATAAAATTATTTTACATCATCAATTTATGAATTTTAAAACCTTAAATTGTTTTATATTATTAATTTATTGACTTTAAAAAATAATAAAATTGTTTATACCATCAATTTATTGACTTTAAAAATCATAAAATTATTTTATGCCATCAATTTATTGACTTTTTAAATCACAAAATTGTTTTATATCATCAATTTATTGACTTTTAAAATCATATAATTGTTTTATATCATCAATTTAATAACTTTTTAAATCATAAAATTATTATATACCATCAATTTATTGACTTTTAAAATCATAAAATTGTTTTATATCATCAATTTATTGACTTTAAAAATCATAAAATTATTTTATACCACCAATTTATGAATTTTAAAACCATAAAATTGTTTTATGTAATTAATTTATTGAATTTTTAAAACCATAAAATTGTTTTATATAAATTAATTTATTGATATTGTTGAAACTCTACTAACTCATTGATGTTTTGATATAATAATTACCTGTTTTAAAAACTTGGAATTCCTTTAAAACGTCCATCTTTTGAAATAAATAAAACTAAACAAATGTCTTGATATCTTGATAGTTACCTGAGTATAAAAATTATGATCGTTTATATTATATCTTGATCCAACAGTGGAGAGCAAGAGTTGTGTGATCGTCAAAGCTGCTGTCAAAGAGCACGCAGTTATCCTCGATACTGGAAGCATTGTATGTGTCGCTATCAGAAGTGCAAACAGTGGAATGCAGAGCGAAGTCTCGTATAGAAGGATACCTATTGCCAATATGCCGAACACACAGATTGATAGCGACAATGACGCAACCTCTTTACGAAGAATAGAACGGAATTGACTGATTACAAATATACACAGAAGGACGCTTGTCATGACTGATAGCACGCTGACTGGGACGACATACTCCTCCCAATCCTACAAAAAAGAGATACAACTCGTTGAGACAATTAGTTGAGATTATCTGCCAATCATAGCATTGTATTATTATTTGTATTTATAGAAGTTTTTCCATCTTCATCTAGTTCGTGTTTTAGAGTAGGTTTTGAAGATGGGAAACTCTGAAACTCGTTGACATATATATATAACAAAACAATGCTACGAGTGGCAGAAGATTGTACTAAAACTAATTATTTATGTCTTAGGAGATATAATAATAGTACATATTAGAATAGTCTGTGCTCAAACATTGTACCAACTCTCTAGAACAATAAAAAAGGTTATATACGTTGCCCTACCAACACTATAGAACAATAAAATCTTTGCCATTTCTGGAAGAAAAAAAATTTCTATTCTTATTTTACAAATGGGAGTAAAATAATAGTGCAACAATGTTGCACAAATTTTCTCATTTACCCATTTCTAAAACCGTATAAAAACGAACCAAAAATTTCAGTTTTCTAGTTGTCAATCGAGTGATAAAGCCACACGAATTAGGGTTATTAGGTTAGGATAGGTTAGGTTATTAGGTATTAGAGACAGTTATTTTTATAAAGTCAAACCTTTTAGGGACAATTACATTGTATAGACACGTGTGAAATTATGAGTGCTCGGTTTTACGTACGAACCCTAATAAAGAGAAATCAATGAAAATGCAAACCGTCTTTAAATAGCTATTGAATTGTTTGTCTCACATCTCACAAAAACTGTTTTTTAAATTTATTGTCTACGCATTTCTCATTGAATTAAGTTGAATTCTTCATACAAAAACTATAGTATATGATTTTGCTCTACATTAGCTAGCATTGATCAAAGCTAGCATATAACCAAGTTCTATTTACCCTGAAGAAATCAAGCAACAGCTTTATTTAAATCTTTAAGCTTTTCACACCTCTTCCGTGTTTCACTTTATACTTTTTGATGGACTACAACCAAAAGGATATTTTTGGTTGATTTTTACTTGGTTTTGAGGATATGAGAGTGAGAAAGTTTGTGCAATATTTTTACACAGTTTATTTTTTCACATAGGTTTACTGTCATCACTTTAACATCAGTATATGAATCTAGTTTTCTAGCATCAGATTGGGGAGAGACCAAGAGTTAATTAAGAGAAACCTTATAGGAAAGTTGAAGGCGAAGGATATAACACAAGACTGTAGATGTGGATCAAGCTAGGGTACCTCAGGATTGCCACAGCCACACTCACTTTAAGTGAGCATCTGAGGAGTTCAGCACTTCCTCAAATGTTCTCAGGTATTGTTTAGTAATTAATATTTTTCTTTATATACATTTCTGCTTGTTGTTTAAAAGCAAAAAAACTATGGGTTCCCCCCCCCCCAAGATAGAAAGAAAAGAATAACATAAATAACGATCCCTATATTTCGTATACTCTATTAGCGTCATGATCGGAGAAAAACAAGATTTTGTCAAGAGACACTCGATATGAAAGATAAACGAGAGGAATCTAAACTAAGACTCCATACAAAAATATGTAAATCCAGCAAGGCTACTCGGAACTGCGAAGCTCATACGCTCTATATTATTGGAATCACTACAATTGGAGTATTGTCTAGTAATAAAACATTTCTGTTAATATATATTTTCTTATTGTTTAAAAAACAAAAAAACCTCCCCACACAAAAAAAAGAAGAAAAGAACAACATAAAGCTTGCAAATAGCTTTAGCTACTTAACAACATTTATGTTTAGCTAGAACAACATTTGCTCTAGCTTGCAAATAGTCTAATATTTTTAGGATCGGAAATGAACAAGAGTTGGACAAGAGCGAGGTAAAAGAAAAGACGAAGGAGGAGAAACTAACCCTATACTACATCCAGCTAGGCAAGTAGAGATTGCAATATCAGTACTCACTATAATATTGAAACCACTACAGACTATATTAGTTTTAATATTTTTATTCTTCATTTTGAAGCTTATAAAGATGGATTATTATTATAACATACTGTTCTGTACACGTGACCCAGAGTATGTAGTACACAGAAGGGGAACTCAACCCCCTATCGCTATAAAGTGGAAATATTCATTAAATGAAAACTTGCGACGGGAGTCTTGTTGCACTACCGCATTTTAATATGCCTCTTGGTTAATTTCCTTGGAAGAAAGGAAATTCAATAAAATGTTGGAAAAACATTTCACAAACTTTCTCTCATCCCTCCCCAAAACCAAATAAAAACGGAACAAAATTAATCATCACCAAAATGGGAAGTTTGGTAGTCGTTACTGGAATAGTGAAATCAATCCATGAACGCCTTTGAAACTGTAATTTAAATATTTAATTACGTGCTAAATTTGTTTTGTTTTTACAATAAATGTGTCCTCCTATTTAAACGTACATTTAAATCTATTTTATTACAATCAAGCTTATAAATAACGGTCAAAGCTCTTTATTATTTATTTTTGTCAATTATCTGGACCGAAATATTATTAATAATCACATTTCTCTAAAATTTGAACAAAATCGGTGTAGCTGAATTTGAGAAATTAACTATTTTATAACAGACTCATCTATTTTCAAAATGTTTTACCAATAACTCGTGGATAGGTATTTTTGGTGAGATTTGTTTGTTTGGGTCCATAAAGGGTCCATAAAAAAACAACTTTGAGAAGCTCAAAACAAATATATCCATCGAAAATTTTACATCGATATTTTTAATTTATTACTGTACTATATCTACGCTACGTAATTGTGGGGAAAATACAAAATAATGCAATCATAAACAGTTACAGTTACTCCTCTAAATATTTAAAGCAAAATAAATAGATAAAAACTAGAAGGTAAAATGAAATTGAAAAATTGTACATTTTCAAATTGTGAAAAACAACGCTATAATAGTCGTCAGAATTCCAAACTAAAAAAAAAAAAAAAAGATTTCTTGCGTTTTAACAAGTAAAACAAAAATTGTTTATCGTTACTCAAACTAAACCGTTGTACTTTGAAGGTGGGCTTTTTTCAGTTTAAGTGTGTTTAGAGTTTAATCCGCTTTGTTAGAGGTTTATTTTAGATTATTTTTAGCTGCGGTGTTTTGAGGCCGTAAAAGTGTAGTCACTCTGCATTCAAAACAAACTGTAAACTAAATGATGAAAGAAGTGTACTGTGTACTTAGTATGTCTGTCTGTGTGTGTGTGTGTGTGTGTGTTAGTCAATTTTTTACTTATTCACCTTAACTCAGTCATTTATGCATTCATTCACACACTCAAAAAATCATTAATTAAATAATTCACTTATTCATTCACTCCTCAATTAATAAAATTATTCATTATTTAATCATTCACTCAAATATTCATTAATTCATTTATTCGACCACTCATTTATTTTTTAAATAATTTATTCATGCAGACAAACGTTAATCTATGCGCTCATTCATTTACTCATTCAATATCTCAAACATTCCTTAAATTATTTACATATTGAATAATTCGCCCATTCATCCTTTCAAACATTTTTCAATCATGTACTTATTCATTCTATTGCTTATTTAATCTCTCAAACATTCCTCATTTTAATCATTTAGTTATTTATTCATTTTGATATTCTTTCACTCACTCATTCACTCACAAATTTTCTGAATCATTCAGAAGCTTTCAAAATTATTAATATTATCAAAGAATTATTCAATCATTTAATTATTCATTCACTCATTTATTCCTTCAACCATTTAACTAGTCACTCATTTCCTCAAACATTTCTTCAAATATTTAACTATTCATTCATTCAGTCAATTATTATCTCAAATGTTCTTCTAATCATTTACTTATTCATTTATTCACTTACTCATTCATTATAACTTTCTCAAAATTATCCATTCATTCAATCAATAATTAATGTCTCTCAATCATTACTTCAATACACACATTCATTAATTCACTCATCTATTGCCTCAAACAGTCTTTCATTCATTCTCTCAATAATTTTACTTATTCATTCACTCAATTATTTCTTCTTTCATTCACACATTCTTCTCTCCATCATATATATTCTCAAATTCATTCATTCACAATTCACTGCATTTTAAAATACCAAAAATGAAAGTACTTTTCGGTCTTTCAATTCAAAAAATAAATTAAAAGATTAATTAATATATAGGGAATGAAACATTCCGGTTTACAAAAAAAATAATAATAATAATAATAAAAAAATAATAAAACAAAAAAAAAAGACACTTCAACAAAGCGTCTTTACAGTTACATAGTGTCAGTTGTTATAAAACTATGTCTAGTGGCACAGAGAAGCAGTTGTTCGTTTACGAGTAAACAACTAAAGATAATAACGTGACAACTGAAACGTCGCTTTATATATGTTTCCTGAAGTGTTTCATTAACTATTAATTAAATTGTTTATTATTTTCGAGGTTCAAAGACTAAAGGTCATTCTCGTTGTAGGAGTTTTTAAATTTCGTTTCTTTGTAAATGTACGATGCTCGGCGTATCGTGGGTGGGTGTTGCGTATTTAATTAAAGTTTTAAACAGTAGCAGTTTAGAGAGAAGAAGAGCTTGAGAGTTACTTAAGTGATTCGTTTTAAATGACTTTGTTGAAACTCGATGACAATTAATTAAAGAACTGTTTGAAAAAACACAGAACATGGAAATAATATCGATAAATCAATCTTCAATGCAAGTACAAATTTATATCAGTAACTGTAAACTATACAAAAGAAAATATTTAGTAATGAATTATATATATTTAAAAATATTTTATTTTGGTTTGGAACCAACGGTGCAATAAATATTGCACACATTTTCCCTCTCATTTATATCCTGTATCCATTGGTAATGGCAATATATTTATTTAAATTTTATGATAACTAATTCATTAGCAGTTTTCCCCCCTTACTTTACTCAGAGGTACGATAGGTTGCCTATCGTTAAGTGTTAGGCGCTCCGCAGACGGTTATTCGAGAAGGCAAGATATCCCCCCATCATTTTTCTTTGTGTATGGAAATTTTTCCTTAACTCCACTTAAATGAGTGGTGAGTTGTTTTACGGGAAAAGTTAGACGATCCTCTGTGGTTTTGGGCGTCGTACTCCGTAGTTATTGAATAAATTTGTAGTAGTGATATTAAAATGACCAATTAGGTTTTGTTCTAACCACTTATACAATACCAATTCGACTTTTTTTATTCCTCGTAAGTCAAAATAATTAACATTAAATTAAGTTATTTAGTTATAAATAAGTTAATTTATGATTCACCAAAAAAGGCTGGTCAGGTGAGACAACCCGTATATAGGAGAAGGTTGGAGGTTGAATAATGGGAATATTGTCGACCTTGGACCACCCAAACTACATTGTCAAATTAATTACAGTCCCTAATTAGATACCCTCAACGAAAGCTTTCTCTTTTGGTTGCAATTTATTCGTTTGATAAATTTGGTTTGCCATTTTACCAATGGTTACATTTCTTCTACTCTTCATCAAAAAGGAAAGAAAGAAAAATACTAAAATTAAACAAACAACCTGCACCATCAGTACCAGTAGAGACCAAATATATATATATATATATATATATATATATATATATATATATATATATACCATACAATACAACAGTAAACTTGATCACCCAATAAATAATATTTTCCGCAAACAAGGGTAACGTAATAATAAGAAACTCAAAAATATAATAAACAGCAATAAGTCCAGAGCCACAACGAATGATTTTGAAAAAGAAGGATTATACCAACTCTCATGTAACGATTATAACAAATCACAAATATGGCAGAGAGAAAGTTTAAAAAAATAAATGTTCAAAGAACACCTAACCATAAAACGTCATTAAACCAAAAATCTAAATAAGCAGAACATCTAATAGATGGAGAAGAGTTACAACAACATTCCAATCTCAATAAGTACAAAACAGGAAAATTACTGAATATTTTTGGAAAAATTCCAATTTTATTCCTACAATAAATAAAATCCGGATATCCTTCTAAATTGAACATTTATCTAGGTTCAAGAATTTATTCTTTAAGAGAAGGACTTATGAAAAAAACAATTATGAATGTTTTACTTTCTACAACTGTAGTATTTTTTATTTTACACACGTGTTTGGGTCAATAATATTTACATATCTCTAACGTTTCAACAAAATTGGTTCCGGTCGGTTTTTAGTTTTTTAATGATAACCTAAGAACCGATAATTGAAGAGGTTACACTTGAGTAAAATTCTATCAAAATCGTATGTGCCGATTTGAGATAATCGTAACTTTGTGATATTTTCTTATGGCAGCAAACCATCCCTCCTCAAATTTTTAGTTATCCTAGCTATTACAAAATATGCCCATACACCAAATTTAATTAAAATCGGTTTACACGTTTGAGCTACACATACAAAACAATATAATTCCAAAAAACTACTTTTTTGAACTTAGTATAGTTCAAAACGGATATATACGTTTTAACACAAGAATTTTGAGTAACCACTGATATTTCACTTCAGGACCCATCAGGGGATAATTCAGCATAGTTTAGCAATCCCGAGATATCCTAGCTAGGTCTACAATTTTCTTCATCTTGTCATGGGTTCGATCTCTCTATTTAAAATTTTGCTATCAGGTGTTGACCAACTCTTGTTCTCTTTGGACCCTGACGATATGACTGGACATTGATTTCTTTTTATACATCACATAACTTTACCTACACTGTGTAGGCCTATATGTAGGAAAATAAAAGGAGGATAAAATAAAGACCCCCTTTCCCTCTTATACTCTAGTAGCTTCAGGAGGATGGGGAAAGAATAAGAGTTTGTCAATGGATATTTGATAGGAAAGATGAAAGAGAGGGATCTAATCCAATAACAAATGAAAAAGGTTTACCTAAAGTTCTTCGGGATAACCACAATTATACTCGTAATAGTTAGGAACTAAAGGTTAGGTTAGGTTAAATAACGTATCGGAAAATAACAAGAGTTGTTTCAAAAGAGACCTAATAGGTAAGATGAAAGAGAGGGATCCAACCCAAGACTACACGTAAAAAGGTGTAAATCCAGCTAGGTTTCCTCGGGATTGCCAAGCCCTTACTCACTAAAATTAGCCCATTTTAAACCTTTATTATAATAGTCTTGGGTTGGATTCTTCTCTTTTATTTTTCTAATATCGAAAGGGAATAAAAGTCGGCCAAGTGAGACCAAGACTACATAAATAAAGGTGTAGATCCAGCTAGGTTACCTTGGGATTGAACAGCCGTACTCCATTATAAGTGAACCTCCGATGGGGCTTAATTATAGGAAACCTATTTAGACAGAAAACCTACGACAAATAATACCACTTTTGGACACATGATTCAACAAATTTTTATGTCAAACTTGAACTACAGTTTTTCACCCCAGTTGCACAATTTCTGACCTCTTTAGTTTAATCACAGAAATATATTAAATATATTGACAATTTAAATATATTTAGTGCTAGTGTACATTCTAAATCAGGGAGATTATTATAGCTGACCTAAGTTAGTATGTACAAGTCTACTTGTCGCTCTAATGAGTCCAAAATAAACAAGACAACTCTCATCTGATGATGTTAACTTTCGCGTCTGTTATCACTAATCAAGTAGAGGTAATTAATTCTATTTAAAAATCAAAGTTGACACAAACTGAAGTAAATAATACACCATTGAAATATCACTTCTATTTTTCAAATTTCAAATTGTATGTACTACAACGGAAATTCGTTGTATGGGGTTATATTTTGGTTAAAAAAGAAAAATATCAAAAAATAATCCCAATGCAAGGTTTGGATGTTTTGTAGAACTTTTTACTGCTTATAGCCGGTCGGTGAGATTGAACTATGAAATGGTCCAAGGTCGAATCTTACCGACTTGTTCTAACGGTAAATTCCTATGTCGGCGGATTTTGAATTGAAAAATCATTTTTTATGAATTTTGAAAATGTGAAATAATAATGTATAAGGATATGTAGTTGTAATACAAGTCGTATGCAATACATATCTAGTACTGTTATTTCATATTAACTAACAGACGTTACGGCATATTTAAATGAAGAATTTAAAATTTTTCAAAATTAATAAAAATTAACAAACCTTGATATTTTTGAAAATAAAATGTAATTTTAAGATGAAAGTATTCTTGATAAAATTTGGAAAAAATTGATATTTAAAAAGTTAGCAGAAAGGGTTAAGTATAAAAGCTAATAAAAGTAAATAAAAATAAATTTTGAAAAAAGGATTGTATAGAAGTAATTAAATAAATAAAGTTATACTATAATTAATGATTAAAAATATAAATTTGAGTAAAACAAAAGAGTTATGGTTTTCACGCTATATTATGAAAAGGAAAAAAGATAAGAAGTGGAAATTTTGTAAAAAGAGTTTAAAACCTAATATCTAAAGATTGTGTAAATTTCAGGAAAATCAGTTAATAAATAAACCCCAAACCCAAAGGTGTGAAAATATGCACGGGATTACATCACTACCAGAAGTCGTAGAATTGTGTTATCACGGCTAGTGCGTTTAAATTACGAGATAAACAAAGTTACAAAGTTTGAAAGAAAAAACTTTAAAGGTGTAAGAATTAAAAACTGTAAATTACGCAAATTCTTACGTAAGCTATTGAAGGCGAATGAATAGTCCGAGAAATGTCATTCGAAGTGCGGGAAATTGCCGCGGTCGAGAGCTACAATACACCGGTTACGAAAAAACGCAAAAACTGTTAGGAAAAGTGTTATAGACAATTAAAAGGAAAACAATGAAGATTTTTTCATCAGCCAGTTGCAAGTTGCAGGGTTTAAATGTTCAAGGATAAGTGACGTAGTTAGGGGCGGAGTTAAGATACCAACTTACAGCAAAAATAAATTAAAGGATTAATTAGAACAAAGTGATTAAAAAGGACAATTTAAAAACAGTAAACATAACAAATAAATTAATAATAAATAACAGAACCACCTACACCAAAAATAATCAAGAAATTGCATAGAAATACATCATAAATGGAACTATCGTATCGGTCCAGTGAGGGAAAAAAATTGGTATCGATATACGATAGTTTTTGGCTATAAAAAGAGCCGCACAAATCTCATAGAGGTCTCTCGTAAAAAAATTGTTAAAGTAAGTGCTAGGGGTGATTATGCCCGACAGGGGTCTCTCTTAAAAAATTGGTGGAAACAGTTGCTAGGGGTGATTATGCCCGACAGGTCTCTCGTAAAAAATTTGTTAAAGTAAGTGCTAGGGGTGATTATGCCCGACAGGGGTCTCTCTTAAAAAATTGGTGGAAACAGTTGCTAGGGGTGATTATGCCCGACAGGTCTCTCATGAAAAATTAGTTGAACAAGTGTAAGGGGTGACTATGCCCGAACGTCTCTTTTAAAAAATAGTTTGAAGAAGTTTAAGTGTTACAATGCCAACGTATTAAAACAGCGTCAGCGAGAGCGATAGAAGGGAATAGATCCGAACAACCAGCCAGCCTTCTGAACTCCATGGAGAAACTATAGGACAACTTTAATCGAAATTCAACCAACCAGACACCAGAGGACCATCAGCATCTCAGGACTCAGGATCGACAACACGGCGGACAAGGTCTGAGAAAATCCAAATTTCCTTTTTTTAAAGGGCAAAATTGGCCCGATTTTAGAGTCTCACTGATTTTCCTGAGATAAATTTTTTTGTGTGTAATTAAATGAATATATTAAATAAAATGTAAAAATCATGTGTGAATAAAAATCTTTTCAATAAATAAATTTAATAAATGAAATAATTTAAATTCAGAAATAATAGAAATTTTTGTTTTCTATATATCAATTGTAAGAAATTCATAAGTAATTGCCTTCTGCTCAAAAGAGAAATATTTAGTTATTATCCATTAGTTTTATTAGAGAAGTTGTTTGATTTTATTTTGTTGACTTGTGTCAAGTTTAGTATTTCAGTTGCTTTATTTCAGTTAATTAAAAGAATTAATTTTTTCATTTTTTCTCTAAATCTGTGTTTTATTTAGAATTGGTCACACATATATATGCTATATTTTCAGGTTTGTGATTATAAAAAAGGGTAAAATATATTGTATCAAAAAGGTATTCCTAAGGACACACCAGCGAGATTAAAATTCAAAAGTAAAGTAAATTCGTGTTCTCCCTGAGAATAGGGTAATCATAAATACAGTTTCTGGAAGTCGTAAATAAAAAGGGGGGTACCGGTAATTTGGGGCAACTCAAATTATCGAAGAAGTTATTCAATCCAGGCCAGCAAGATAGTAAGCCAAAAACTTCCAGTGGATTGGATAATTTATTCTTTTTGTCACGCGAGAACGAATCCTGTAGGCTAAAAATCTCAGGATTCGAGACTGTTACGTATTAATTAAGATAGGGGGCGTAATTAGTCTGACTCTAAAAAAGATAGAGTTTTTTCGTTGTAGATACAAGATGGCGCCCATACGGTGAAGCCCGAATAATTGTTTTTAAATTAGTAGTTATAAAAAGTACAGGGTAAGCGATTAGTACGTGCTATTGACAAGTAATACGGACTGGTTGTTTGCATTGTATAGTGTAGCTGCTATTTGGGAAAATTAGGCTAGGCTTCAAAGAATACGGATACAGTATATTTTACCTAAATGTGTATGCTTAGTATAAGATGTATAGTTTATAAGTATACTACATACCTTAATTTCTGGTGATCTGTGTTGGTTGTATAATTTGGGAGGGAGTGAAATAAATAAAAAAATAATAATAATTAAATAATTAAATTCGGGTATAAAAAATAGAAAGATTAAAATAAATAAATTAAATAAAGATAGAATCAAGTAAAAAGAAGTAATTAATAAATTTCTTAATATTATATTAAATAAATAAATAAAAAAAAAAAAAAATGGCGGAAAAGACCCAAGAAGGTAAATCGTTAATGGCCTACTTAGAAAAGAGAGAAAAAGATGAAAAGGCATTAAGGGAAAAAGAAAAACAAGAAGAAAGGGGGTTAAGAGAAAAAGAAAGGCAAGAGGAAAGGGCGTTAAGAGAAAAAGAAAGGCTAGAAGAAAGGGCGTTAAGAGAAAAGGAAAATGAAATAAGGGAGAAGAGAGATAAAGAAGAAAGGGCGTTAAGAGAAAAGGAAAATGAAAAGAGGGATAAGAGAGATAAGGAATGGAGGGAGAAGGAGAGCAGAGAAAGGGAGAAGGAAAGAGAAGAAAGAAGGACACTCTGGAATAAAATAGAAGGGAGAGTTCAGGGAATAGAATTAGAAGTAGCTAATAATGCGGCTCAACAAGAGGTTTTTAAAGCTGAAGTGGAGGGGGAGTTTAGAGAAGTTAATGGTAAAATAGAATCATTAGCGGAAAATAGTAAAGTAGTAAATTCTAAAGTAGATAAATTGGAAAAAGATAATAAATTGTTGGAAAATAAAGTTAGAATTATTGATAAAAAAGTAGGGGAAATAAATTTAGGGGGAATTAGTAGCAGAAATATAATAATAAATAGAATAGATAATGAAAATGTAAAAATTGAGTTTTGGGGTAATCCTAAGGAAAGGCCCATGCAGTTTATTAGGCAGATAGAAAATTTGTTAGAAGAAATTCAAGTGGGAATGGAAGATAAGGAAAAGTTAAAGGTTGTGGAACGACATTTAAGATCAAATGCTGAGTTATGGTGGAATGTAGTGAAAACCGCGGATATGGGTTATAGTGATTTTAAGAAACTGTTTATAGATCACTATTGGAACTTGCAATCTCAAAAAATTGTTCGAAATAAAATTGAATATGGGAAATTTTTTGAAAACGGAAGTATGACCAAAGCCGAATATTTTTGTTTACTGATAAATAAAGCCAGTGATTTAGAACCACCTATCCCGGAAAAGTATTTAATTTTCACGATCATGCAGCATTTTAGGGAGAATATTAGAATGGCTAGTATGGGGAAACCCATGGAAAATATTCAAGAAGCACTCACGTTTCTAACTAGTGTCGATACGATGGAGGAATCGCGTAGGGGAAACTGGAATTCCAATCCGGAGAGGGATAATAGGCAAACCAAAACCTTTCCTAATAACCCTAACCAGAGATCCTATAGTGACACCCAAAATAAACCTCGACCTCCAAACCTTTCGAAACCTGGTCCATCAAAAAACCATCCTAACTCGCCTAGGAATTTAAATGGATAAAAGAGGCCTTTTTGACACCTAATAGACCATCGGATTACACTAAGGCTGCGGATAAAATAATAAATAAAAAACAAAGTAGAAATTTAACAAACAATGAAAAAATTAATAAAGAAAATTTAGAAAATAAACAAACCGTTCATCATAATAAAAATAATAAAATAGGAGGAAGCAAGAAACCAAATTATCGCGTTTACGACTCTACTAATAGTTTAGGGGGGAGTAAACAGAATAATAAAAGTCAATCGTTAACATTCGAGTCAAAAATTAAAAATAGATGTGATTCTAGGGAAAATCAACCAGAAAATAAAAGTAAACAATCGAGTTATGTAACGTCAGGAGTCAATCTGCGTCATAATGTTGAACCACCAGTTTACAAACAACCTACGAACTCTAATTTTAATTCGAATACAGCGAAAGATAAAGGCGGCTTCCACTACGGAGTGCGAGATAGGGGCGCTTCGGTCTCTACAAAACAAATTGTAGAGGAAAAACTAATCCCGAGTCCGCAGGAAACATCTAAACTGTGTGTCGGAGGATTGCATTTAGATTTACGAGGGGATTTATTAGAAAAAGATAAAAAATATTTCTTAAAAGAAAAACCGATTGAGGAAACTCCTAAAATACCCGTAAATCTAGGAAACAATGTAGTTATGGTAGAAATAGATACAGGAGCCGAAATTTCACTAATTAGTGAAGAATTATATTTAATGTTAAAGAAAGAAGGGCTTGAAATTTTGGAACTCCCTGTAACTGGGGTGGAAATCGTAACTGCAGTTAAAAGTAAACCATATAAAATAAATAAACAGATTATGATATCAATTAAAATAAAAGAAGTGGAAATTGAATTAAAATTATTAATTGTAAAAAATTTAAGGTCCAGAATAATAATAGGATGTGATGTATTATATGAATTAAAAGCTAAAATTAATATGGAAGAGCGATATATAAAACTGTATGTGGAAAAGGAGGAAGTAATAATATATTATGAAAAATTAGTAGAAACAAAAAGTCAATTAAAAGAAAAAGATTTTAAAAAGGATTCTGTATATTTTAAAAATAATGTTAAGGGGATAAATGTGAACAAAAGGATTCAACCCGAAGGCATATTAAAAAATACAGCAAATAACAAAGTGTTGGTTAATAATAAAAATCAACAAACTTTGATAAGAGGGAGGGAGAGAGATAAAATGTGGATAGAAAACCGGATGAGACTACCAGAACGTGACAATCCCGAACAGTGTATGCAGGAGTCGGTCAGGGTCTTAGTTAATAAAGAAAGGGATAAGATATCCAAGGGAATGGGATACTTATCGGAGGAGGAAAAGAAAAATAAATTAAATAAATATAAATCGACGAATATGGAATTAAATAAAAATAAATCGACGAATAAGCAATTAAATAAAAAATATAATAATAAGGACATGCAGAGTAGGATAAAGGTACTGCCTGGAATGTCTATCGACGCGCGTGAAAATAAAACTAGATCCAAAAACCACACTTGTAACACAAAATTACTAAAAACACTATCCACTAAAATAAACGAAACAGATAATTGTAATCCAGAATTATCTATTTCTAAGGAAGAAGACACAACCGATGTTGACGAAACCCGAAGACGACACACCATGACGGACAGACAAGAAAATCTACGTCACAAAGAAGATTTCCACATACAAGTAAAAAATGTAATGAGTAATAATAAATCGCGTAATAAAATTAAATTAAACAAAGGAAGAAACAATAAAAGCAATTCGAACAATAGTTGTAAGAGTACTTCGCATAAAAACAAGCAAAATTATAGTGTTAAATTTAGTCCGAATTATCACAGAACACACGTGAAACTGAAGACAAATTTACGACGGTATTCAGCTCATACCGTTAGGAAAAGAGAAAGTGGTTAGAGTCCAGAGTAGACGGTCGAGCGATAACAAACAACCGAACCCTAACAAAGGGTGGTAAGTAAGAAATGTTTCAGTCGACTATTCACATAATACTATTCTTACAGCGCAAAAGGAAATACAATTACAAAATTTAATAAATAAATACCAAAGTATTTTTTCAGAAATTCCAGGTTTGTCTAATAAATAGGAACATGAGCTTAAGTTAAGATCTGATAAAACGATTGTAAATAGGAACTATCCAATTCCATTAAATTATAACAAGCAAGTAAGGGAAGAAATATTTCAGAAGTTTCAAGATGGCGGCCTTACCATGAAACCGAAGAAAACGTTATTTTGCCAGGAGAAAAGTTAAATTACAATATTAAATACAAAACTTTGCACTTAAACATGACGAAAATTTAGAATGCAGTAATATTAAACGTAATATAAATAATTATAATAGAAATTATAGAATTGAAAATGAATTGTTATATAAATATGGAAGAAACCGTTGGAAATTAGTGATTCCATCAGAAATAGAGACGGAATTAAGAATGGAGATACATAAAGCTTATGGACACCTGGGAAGGAACAAATTATGTTACATGATGAAAAATATGTTTAGCTGTAAGGATTTATTTAGAAAAATAATAGAAATTCTAAAATACTGGTCCATTTGAAATTGTAAATAAATTAGGTAGTAAGACTTTCATTGTAAAAAATATAAATAATAATAAAATTAAAGGGAAATATGATATAAAGGATTTACGAATTTATTATGGAGCATGAAGTAAAATATAAAGTAAAAAAAAAAAACAGGTGTTTAGGATAGGACATGAATTATGAAAACCCTGTAGAAATGTAAAAAGAAATATAAGCATACAACGTTTAAAAGGAAAATGACTAATAGTTATAAGAAAATTCAAGATATAGCATAATCAAGCTGAATAATAAATAAAAATAATAGGTTAATGGATTTAACATGCTGCAAGACTAAATTAAGTATCCAGAGGCATACTGAAAACAGGTTTGATGTCAGAACGGGAAACCAGCCCTAATGAATGAAACCGTAAGCAGATAAAAAACATAATATTTAGATTCAATGAGTAACGGAAGCAAGGGTGTGTTGACTAGGTCAAGGAAGACAATATTGACTTAGGATGTCTACTGTCAGTCGGCTAACGGAACAAGGTCGCAAGAATACAAAGGGAATGGAATGTCGACAATTATACGAAATCACAACAGAGAAAAGTTGTAATTAAAATCAGGACCAGATTAAGGGTTACATCATTGGATTCAGCGAGTTCAGACGAAAAAACCTAACAAGAATTTATTGAGAAAAAGTAAATAATTTAAAATAAAAATAAAAAATTTTTAATAATAATAAATAAGTAAAAAATAAAGGGGTAAGTTGACTAAGGGAAAACAGTAAATTAGTTAAAATTAAAATTAGAACTAAAACGTTTTGACTGGGGTAACTTTGTTATTAATCGAAATTAGCCAGAAGTTAAGGTATGGAGATTATATAATGTCAAGTTATCTCAGGAAAGTGTTAGGTCCCAATATAGTGTGAAAAAGTGAAGTGAATTGAATAATTATAAGAAAAACAATTAAAAACAATTATAAACAATCAATTAATATTATAAATAAAATGTCATGAATTAATGTATAATATAAAGATGTATCATGTATTATGTTAGAAATCTAGGAGCAGAAAAGGCAGGACAGGGAACAAGGTGAGATTAATTTTGAAGATTGTGGGAGTTTAAATATGGGGTATCGTATGTTATGTCATAACTCATGAAATATTGAGATATTTCAACGTGGCTGACATAAGGAGGGAGCTACAACGGAAATTCGTTGTATGGGGTTATATTTTGGTTAAAAAAGAAAAATATCAAAAAATAATCCCAATGCAAGGTTTGGATGTTTTGTAGAACTTTTTACTGCTTATAGCCGGTCGGTGAGATTGAACTATGAAATGGTCCAAGGTCGAATCTTACCGACTTGTTCTAACGGTAAATTCCTATGTCGGCGGATTTTGAATTGAAAAATCATTTTTTATGAATTTTGAAAATGTGAAATAATAATGTATAAGGATATGTAGTTGTAATACAAGTCGTATGCAATACATATCTAGTACTGTTATTTCATATTAACTAACAGACGTTACGGCATATTTAAATGAAGAATTTAAAATTTTTCAAAATTAATAAAAATTAACAAACCTTGATATTTTTGAAAATAAAATGTAATTTTAAGATGAAAGTATTCTTGATAAAATTTGGAAAAAATTGATATTTAAAAAGTTAGCAGAAAGGGTTAAGTATAAAAGCTAATAAAAGTAAATAAAAATAAATTTTGAAAAAAGGATTGTATAGAAGTAATTAAATAAATAAAGTTATACTATAATTAATGATTAAAAATATAAATTTGAGTAAAACAAAAGAGTTATGGTTTTCACGCTATATTATGAAAAGGAAAAAAGATAAGAAGTGGAAATTTTGTAAAAAGAGTTTAAAACCTAATATCTAAAGATTGTGTAAATTTCAGGAAAATCAGTTAATAAATAAACCCCAAACCCAAAGGTGTGAAAATATGCACGGGAGTAGAGTTCCCGTCAGTTTGGCACAAAAATGGTGGGGGTACCCCCACCCCTCCCCCCTCTCCCCTTGGCCCCTCCCCCTTTGCCCCTCCCCTCCCCTCCCCCACCCCTCCCCCCTTGGCCCCTCCCCCTTTGCCCCTCCCCCCTCCCCTTTGCCCCTCCCCCTTTGCCCCTCCCCTCCCCTTCCCCCCCCCCCCCCTTGGCCCCTCCCCCCTTGGCCCCTCCCCCTTTGCCCCTCCCCCCCTCCCCTTTGCCCCTCCCCCTTTGCCCCTCCCCTTTAGGCCCCTTACTTCCCCCATTGGTCCCCCCACCCCTCCCCCTGCCCCTCCCCCTTTGCCCCACCCCTTGCCCCTCCCCTTTAGGCTCCTTCCCCCATTGGTCCCCCCACCCCTCCCCCTGCCCCTCCCCTGTAGGCCCCTCCCCTTTAGGCCCCTTCCCTTCCCCCATTGGTCCCCCCACCTGTGACGTATTGTTGTCGAGACACCCACACACACACATGACGTCATACACACATGACGTCATACACTTAACTTTTTTAATACCGGTGGGATTCGAACCTGTGAAGTTTGGATTCGAAGGCGGACACGCTACCGACTGAGCTATCGTGCATAGTATTACAAGTCGGATAATTAACGCAGTATATAAGCCGCCATGTTGTAACCGCAATAATGTGTTATATATATATAATGTGTTAAGATAGTTAACCTAACCTATAAGTGTCCTACTTTTGCCCATCCACAGCCTATCAGCTGTTACAATAATGTGTTATATATATATATAATGTGTTATATATTTATATAATGTGTTATATAACGTGTTAAGATAGTTAACCTATTAGAGTTTCCTACTTTTGCCCACCACGACCTAGGTACATTTAATGTGTTAAACATAGTTTCCTCCGTTGTCTACCAGGGTGTAGCACATGTGTTTATGTATCGTGTTAAGACATTGTTAACCTAGACTTAATTCCTGCCTAAACCTATGCTTACCACAGTCCAAACGGGTGTTAGTCTGGCCACTATTTAACCGAACCGAAATTACCAACCGATTTACCAACCGACCGATTTAAAAACCAAAACCAACCGATCTACCAACCAAAATATACTTTTACCAACCGAAATATACTTTTAGCAACCGATCTACCAACCGAAATACACTTTTAGCAACCCAAACATCCAACCGATATACCTCGACCCGCGGACTTTGCTCCCCCCTGCGGGAACCCCCCACCGGCTGCGGGAACCCCCCACCGGCTGCGGGAACCCCCCACTGGCTGCGGGAACCCCCCACCACCACCTCCCAGCGTGTGTGGAAGTGACAGCATATCGGTCTCAGCCCGGGGCCCTCTACTCCCCTCCAACAATATTCATATAGGTAAGAAAGGGGGGTCGCGTCGACTACCTCGTTTCGGCTACCATTCCAAGGTGTGTAGGTCAGGTTCTGACCGGTCTAGCCGGATTGTACAACAGTGTGTAACAGTGCGCATGCGTACTACTCGCTGAAAGGAGAGTGTCCACAGGTTACTCCATCTACACTACCAGAGTGTAGCACCGGTCAAACAAGTTAAAACAAGGTGACTCACACGGTTGGTAAATAATATGAAAACGTGTAGATGTTTTAATAATGTATTCTCTCAGTGTAAAAAAGTTACATTACAGAGTACTATAATAATAACGAGAAGAAACACAGAGTTGAGTCAACTACCCAACCAATCCATGGTCCCCAGATTTTACGGGTTTTGAGTCACACACAAACTTACAACATTACATTCCTATATTTACATCTCCGAAACATACACCTGCACAAGTCACCATGACAGTCTGACTGTTTACAAAATAATAAGTCTTTAATATAAAACTTTTGACAGTTCAGTACACAACAACTATAACACTGGTCCGATACAGTTCCTGTGCCAACAGTGGTTGTCGTAAATAAGCTGTACAGATCCATTACCGGTACGTTCCAATACCTGCACCTACAATGACAAAAGCTGAATGCCTGGCACTTTGTACATGCCAGGCCGTCAACTTGACATTCGGGTGCTTTAAAACATTTGTCAGCACAACAGTACCCGGTCAAATGTGGAGGCCGTACTATTACTGGAACACTGTACGACTTCCTTGAGCGGCAGTCGGCAAGCAAACAAGTGCACAGGCTTCCGTAACAATCTGGTTTTGTACAAAACACCAAATCTTTTAATTTGATCTTCTTACATGCGTTACCACAGCACACGTAAGATTCCAGCGTCTTACACAATTCCTGAAAAAGCAGAAAATAATTCGTTAAAATAAGCTTCTCCTCTGTGTTTTACGGGGTTGGAACCGTCATCCGGTACAGTGAAGCCATAACAGAGCCCACATTACAAGCCGGGGCAAGCAGAAGGCTTTACCCCTTGTGGAAATAGCCCCAAATCCATCGCTATTTCCTGTGACCACCACTCCATTACAAAATTGTGGCCTCCAAATTTTTGTTTGATTTTTTAAATTTTTTTGTATTTTTTTGTTTACGCTTTGACTCCGTGCCCAAATTGTACCTCATTCAAAGTTTATCAAGTCTTTCGACTGCGCCAGTGACTTTCAAACAGGTTTACGGGAGAATCAACTCCGCTCCAGGGACCTCCATACAACCTTGCGGGCTTTTTAGTTCCACACCAGAGGGTAACACACATACACAGATGCTGGTCAGGTATCTTCATACCGTCCCCGCGACCTTTTAGGCAAGGAGTAAATCGTAATAACTTTTAGCACTTTTTAGTGCACATTTACTATCTACGTTACTATTATGCTGAGGTAATATACAGTTAATGTTATTGTTATAGGTGAATTTCTCTTCTTGAGGCAATTCCATGACGTGAGGATGGAATTGTCTCAAAAACAGTGCCTTTTCCAATCCTTTTGTGAAAAGTGTTGCAAAAGGCTTGCACAAAGTGCGTATCGTGTCCTCGTTGTAAGGTACACCGCCTTCATCCCATCTGATATAGTGAAAACGTGATTGTAGCCAACGAGCCGATTTTTGAGATTTTTCGTTAAGGAGAGAAAATCTGTAGGGCGGTTTAAAGACTGTAACACTTTGAAATTGATCACCGACAATGGCCAATTCTTTGACTATATACCTGTTGTCGTTATCGTGAAACGCGTGAAATTCAACTACCGCCGTCTGCATGTTTCTTAAACAACTTGACTTCGTCGTACAGTTTGTCCGCTTCGGGGAGTGTGCTAGATACGAGCTCGTCGCTGGCCAAGATCTCAATGATGTAGGAGCGTAACTCTTCCTCGATATAAAACAACTCGGCGACACGTCTGGACACGAGCGGCATACTCTCCTCTAATAGCTTCCATTCGTCAGCGTTCAAGGTCATACAATGTTGCCCATCGTACAATTGAACGTAACGTTTACCGAAAGTAGTCCGTACTATTACGTCACCGATACTCATGGCGAATTTTAACGTACTCTTGCTGCCGAGAGCAGCCGTTATAAATTTTAAATGAACCGACAATTCGTCAAGTAGATTATGATTGAAGTAAACAAATTTTTTACCACTCTGTACTAACAGTCCGAGAGTGAAACCCGTATGCTGGAACAAACCGGTTGCTATGAATTTAGTACACTCTTTGTTTAGGAAATGAACAGATTTAAGAAAAATTCCCAAAGGGAGGTTAGGTGGCACCTGACGTTTGGTAGGAGCTCGCTCCACGTCCATCTTACTCGGATCCATTGTCTCGACTGACCGACGGCGACAGTTACAACTGACTACTTTGATAAAATGACGAAAGATTGTGCAAATAACCTGTCTCAAGTTCCGGTTCGATTAGAACCAATGGGAACTCGTGTAGACGGGCATCATCGAAATCGAATTGATAGTATTTTTCGTCGCTTATATCATCCTCCCCACAACTGACACAATAATGGTTGCGATAAACCATCCCCACCCCACCCACTAAAACGTAAACCGAATCCGAAGACGGGCCGATGTCACCCGAAGATAGCCGACTCTTTAAACCTGTATAGACATGTTCCGATACTTGCGACTTATCGACATGATATTTGTCGTCATCGTCGCCATCGTAGATATACTCTGTGAATGTCAAGGTCAACTGATTGTCTATTTCACTAGGGTTAAATAAATAATATAGTTTGCTTTCGCTAAAAAAGTCCTCTAAATCCGATATTCTATCCTTAGGCACGAGCCTGAGGAAGGCATGAACGACTCCTGGGTATGTGGTGCACATGATGTCTCGACCGTGAATGACTGGTTCGATAATTGTATCGTGTTATAAGAGAGACTGTGCGCATGCGCATCTATTCCACTACCTTTCTAACCGTGCCCGTAAGGAGATTGTACACAATATGCGAGTCGTGTAAAATCAGACAATAGGCTGTAGTAGTTGCAGGTATATTGGCGGAAGTTTCTATTTCTAGTCTGACATCCACGGGACCAGATTTAATAGAATCGTTCTGTTTGGAACAATCGATTACGAAGAGAGGACAATCTGTAAAAGATTGTAAATCTAGACTGGGCAAGGACTCGTGCGTATAGTACGATTCTTGGAATCTATGGTACATTTCGTACAATGTGGAAATATCGCCGTTAATATTATCGTAAGGAAAATACTGTGAATTTAGATAGAGTTTTAAATTTGAAAGGCCGCACTTGTCAAACACAGAGGCATCCTTTTTGATCTGATTTTTTCTATCTGTTTGGAAGGCTAGAATAACATAGCGTGGTTTTTCCAGCTGATTAGCGGTTTTAATTGTCCACGAAATCTGATTTGTTTGCGGCACTATTGGATACTCGTGTAACTCCCAACTACGAAATGGAACATGGACAGGTTCGTCTCTTTCGATCATTTTCAAAAGATTCAATCGGAGTGAATCTGAAACCGTCACATAAGGCACTCTCCAGTGTATACTAGTTATCTTTAGATTAACGGTTGTAGCATCATCACTGTATACAGCGTTCAAATCGGAGGCCGAACGTAAGAGCACTAGTTCCTGTTTTACGTTCAGTACAATCCGTTGGTAGTCTTCGAAAAAGCCCATCAACAGCTTCAATGGTACAGAGAGGGAAAAGTTTGAAACGGTAGCCATCCCACCGGCTCCCAACCATCCTGCGTTGCTGAATTTATTCTTCTCACTCTCTCGCAACGACAATAGATTTTTAATGGTACTCGTGATGCCTACATTTCTCGTACGGTCCACTTCGCTACCGGCAAATTCGTATCTAATATCGTCAAATAGAAAGGCTACGGCATTGTTGACCAATTTCACCGTTGTAGCAGTGCCGTCCGCTTTTGTACCGCTCAGTGTTCCTTTTATATGCAATATACTACCAAACGGAGCTGTGATCACGTCCTGTTGATTTATGGGAATACGAATTTCATCGTTATTGCCGTACGTTGACGACGCATAAGGTCTGTGCGAATGGTATTCCAGACCACTGATGACGTCATTGTATTCTGCTGCACTATCTATTGCCAGTAGATCCATTTTTCACTTTAAATCCCAAAGCCGAGAGAAAACGTATATTTCTAGCTGTTAACTCTGTCGAGTTTGAACGTACACTGATACTGTTCTTATAACGTTGTCCATTAAATACGAGACCCATTTCTACGTAAATGCAATCGGACAGAAACTGATTCTTCTCTGAAATTTATAGGTACTCCGTTCTGATCTCTAAGGCTTACGGTGATGTTATGAATGGTTTTCACGTTGACTGGTAAATATATTACAGTCGTCGGTATTTCGACAATCTTGTACCCCGGAGCCACTTGTGGGTAAAACTCGTGTATATTGTGTGACTCTTTTCCATTTTGAAATGATCCAGTTACAATATTACACGCAACCCTAATAACATTCACTCTTATAATATCGACGGGCAGCTCAGATTCGTGTCTTTGGTCGGCTGATAAATTCCCATTATTGAAACCGAGTAATTTTCCTATAGATCCGTCTTTAAAATGAATAGTCTTTGAACACTTAAGTTCCGTTTTAAGTGTGTTATTGTTCGGCTTGAGTGAAAATGTCACCCCCGACGGCAGTTGGGTTTTGATATATTTTTCAATGTCCTCAATTTCGTACGAACCTGTCGGTATGTTAACGGTCACTTCATAATTATCGTTTTGATCTCCACCGAGATACAATTTATTATTAATTCCCTCTTCGATATTGGGAATGGAATTGTACACAGCAAGATCGATGAGACCGATTTCCCACTCTCCATTGGATAGATCAATCGGTGGAAAGAAATCACACCAAAGTGTAGAACTATTTCCGTTTAAAACAATACTCATGGTAGTAGAAACTTTAAGCACAAATGTCCACAGACGACTGAAGTGTCACTTTGATGTCGCTTGTAATTATAGTGAATATTAGCGTTGGAACCAAAATATCTAGTCAGTTCGAGTGGAGGTCTAAGATTTCCAAAACTGTCATAGTATTCTACATTTACACCGCGCTTTTTATAACACACCCAATGTGTACCTTCACCCGTGCTACTATCGAGGTTGACAATGGCGGATTCGTTTTTCAACGGCCCCGTCGGGGGAAGATTATCCCCCGACACCTCTGAAATACGGTATCCTCGCGGCATATTTCTCTAAATCAATATTTGTTAACGGTCTGTTTGGTAATGAATCAATCAAACTTTTTTTTTATTGATCTTCTTCTTCTTGGTTTTGCCTTTCAGTCCCCTGCCTTTTGGATACGGTTTGAGATACAGACCAGTGCCTTTAGCATATGGCATCAGACCGCTGCCTTTTTGATACGGTTTGAGATACAAACCCCCACCCAACAAGAGACGTTTCCCTCCACCTCCCAATTTGGATTTCGCTTTCATGGCCGTTGTTACAGCCCACGCTGCTGCCCGTTCACCCATAGACGCGTTACCCGATTTGACTCGACTCCAAGCCCGTTCTGCTAAAATTTTATCCGCTTCTCTACGATGCTCCGAATCACTGTATTTGCTGTACGCTATATCGTGCTCTTTACAAGCTTCGTCCAGCGGATTGACTCCTTTATCACCTCGGGCTAATCTCTCGGCCAGCTTTGTACCCGGACCGCAATAGTTGTAAGAGGGTAAATGGAGTTCTACAGGCAATAGATCTATAGCCTTGTTTAAAACCCTATCACCAACGCTTAAAATTCCAGAAACGAGACCACGGCCCTTTTTGACCCTTGTTGTTCGTCCCTTTGCCATTTCTATACTGAATCAATACTCAAGGGTGCAACGTATTTATGGTGTCGTCGCTAAAAAATTGGTTATAACTTATCGCTCGAACCCCATAGTGATCTCCAGTTCGTTACTCGGTCTTTGGAAACATCCACTTTACTGTATTCTCTCTTAATAACACGAGCGAATTCTATAAGTTCTGATTTACTGTACGCCTTAAAACCATTTTCCAACGCTTTTATAGAGCCGGCCAATTGTGTCACTGTAATTGCATCCGTATCGACATCGCCTTTGGCGACATTACAGATACGTTTCCCCTCGGCGTTAAAACAATCGCCATTTTTCAACAACAACACATTGTTCCTTATCCACGTCTCCAATTCTCGAATGTATGTTTTCAACTGTCTTAAAGTCACTACATCCATATCGTCGACGGCATCGGCTACACTAGTTATCCTCTTATCTTCAGCATTGAAAACCGATTCACCGGATGTCGGTGATTGGTGTAGATGTACGGTATTTTCCATGAGGAAAATCAAAGTGACAGCATCATCGGCGTAGACGGGAGAACCGACACTTGCAATTCGACGATGAAGAAAATAATACCCCATATGGTCGGATACAATACTTTTATTGTCAACGTACATCTTATTGGCGGCGTCCGTCTTACTAGAGGGATACTTTAAATTACAGATTCTAGCGTTACGTGCATCAAAGGCTCCCGCTTCCATCTCATCGCTCCCCTCCAAATTTTTCACGAGAAAATTTTTCCTGGCGTATGCTATGTTGACGGCATCACCGTCGTCTATAGGTTCACCTACATCTTGTATTCGACTCTGTCTAACGGAATAGTCGGTCATAAGTTTAATCGGTATTAAAGATTCGAGATATCCTCTAGTTACAGCGTCATCGGTATCTTTAGTCGGACCCAGACCGCCCAAGGGTATGCCCTTTGTGTGATATTTTTGTGCGACTTTATCAAAGGTTATACACGTCTTATCCACAGTGTCTAGATTAACAGCATCTTTTTCCGTTAGAGGAGCGCCTACATTACGCAAGAGTTTACCCTTTATATCGTAATTACCCTCAGGGGTAAGGTCGTACCCTCTAACTATCGGTTGGGTGGAGGAGGAGGATAAAGCCTTTCTCACCGAATAACGTCCAAACTTGTCGACACTCATCGTATTAATGTTCTTATTTTTGCAATTCCCGCGCCTTTTATAATTCCAGCTTCTTTTAGTTCTTCTATAATAGAAGCTATCTCATTTGCATGTCCCGTGTGTCCTGCATCGTGAGATGCCAACAAATGTCTCAGTCTGTCACACAACTCATTCGGATCGTCCCAGTATGAATAACCTCTACCGCTAACTTTTTTAGGTGGAAATAACTGCTCTATAATGTTTCTATATTTCATAGATTTGTTACGATTAACTTGTCCGTTCGGATCGTATAATCTTTTGTGTGCACTGGATCTCACACAGATATCTCTATACGCTCGTAAATCGGCCTCGGTATATATATCATCATCGGGTATACGCTTAAACACCAACTCGTACAATCCTGGCGTCCCTTTATAGTGAACTCCGTCAATTATAATCTCACCATCGTCCGACAACTGAAGAGTCTTGTTACCGATCATCATAGAGTCGGCTCCGATTTTCGGTCCGTAACTGTGATCTATATTCTGACTACCGGCGGTATCTTTAATCATTCTGAGCATATATTTTCGTGCCAGCGGATGTGCGAAAGTACTGTTTACCCATTGTTCAGATTCACTTTGCCCTACAGGTGTGGACAATAGTTCCCTTACACTGGGCTGCGGTCGGTCCGGAGTCTCTGCAATTACTTCGGTATCCATAAAATCAACACTGGGAGTAGCCGGTACTTCCCCGAACTCTTCATTTTTCTCTTCCTCACTCTCGCTGCTCCACTCATCCGCTATTTCCGGCTTTTCATCCAACTCTTCTTCTTCTTCGGGTTTAATTTCTTGTTTCGGCAAAAACACTCCACTCTTCTGCAACTCTTTAATTATCGGTGTGTATTTCTTAGTATACATTCGTTCCTCTTCGACCTCTCCGTACCTCAACTGTCTGTACTTTTTCTTTATAGCCTTGCGCAATCTGGCTATCTCCAGCGTTAGATGCTCTCTCTTCCCAGACATCTTGTAGAATGACGTTTGTTGCAAGTATCAAGCCTTTTGTACCTTAAAAATCTGTTACAATTCGATCAAAACCAATTCTAAATCTTCCATTCTCCGGTTCACTGTCCTTGTCTATTACAACGAATCCATGTTTATCTTTCCACGCGGTTGCACAAATGTTTTTAAATGCATTAAACACCATGTCAGTGTTTACGTGATCATTGTAAATGTGTCGTAAATTGAGATCGTCCTGCTTGAAAAGGACCAAGAGATTGGCATTGTCTCGAATCAATTGTTTGGGAATCCTGCTGTACGTCTGTCCTAAGTAGAAGGAATCTATATTATTGTGACGTCCCATGGTGAAATAGTTACGTATATTGTCGTGTTTCTCGCAAGCTATGTCGTCAAATATTATTATCGAATTTGGCTCCGCTTCACTAGGATGGATGACATTTTCGTTGTCCGTGTATGTGTAATAACCGATTTCTTTGGTATTTCCCAGTATAGTTTCCAAAAACTTGTACTTTGGCTGCTGGAGTGATTTAGAAAATACATAGACGTTGGCAAATTTCAGGCCATTTGGATTGAAGAGCAGATTAAATAGCACATTAGTCTTGCCACTGTTTGATGGGCCGCACACTATAGATCGAACTGTGTTTGGTAATAAAGAACTGTGACGGTGCATTGTTGACCCGCCGCCTCCTGCAACAACGTCAAAGTTTCTTACACGTAGTTTATCCGCTGTGTTTTTTAAACGCATTACGCAACGTTTGTCTAAATACTGTGGAAAACTAACAGCGCTATCCTATTAAATACCTAAACAACAAGCTTGGTTTTATCAATCCAACTGTCGTGTTCCTTGTCAAACCCTAACCACCGCACCAGTACTTTGTTACCCTTTTTGCGTAATACTTTTTCAACAAGATATACGTTGCCGATCCTTGACCTGCTTAATTCTTCGGCATAGAATCCCCCTTTCAGAATGTCACCTTTCGAGTCTTGTAGAATGTACGTTACAGGATTGGTCGGTACAACAGCGTACACGGTAAACACTTCGTTTGTCCAGTTAGGTAAATATCCTTTAGCAAAAGTCTTTTTAAATTTCGATATTCTAACTTTGTCGTCCACTTTAAATCGCGCCAGTGCTTTTGTACTCTTGCGTGCTGTTTTGTCCAGTAACATTTTCTCGTGCTTTATCAACACTTGAGCGGGTTTCATGCCTATAGTACTGTGCACAGTGTTATTGTAGGTCTTTACTACGTTTTTCAACAGCTCCACCCACTCGTAACTACCGCGTGCCGTAAATTCACGCCACATTATATTTTTCAAAGTACGGTTCAGACGCTCCACCATAGACGCTTTCTTGTCTGAAAAAGTGGCGTAGTGATTTATATTGTATTTTTTCATTAATCTCTTTACGTGCATATTGAAAAACTCCTTCCCCTGATCGGTCTGAAAGTTATTCATAGGATGTTTTTTCAGTATCGGTTCTAACGCTATAGATACGTCTAGAGCCGACTTTGTCTTTAACGGTTCTGCAAACGCAAATTTTGTCAGACAATTTATCATTGTCAGTATATATTTGTAGCCTCGGTTTTCCTTAGCATATGGAATCATTTCCACTAGATCGGCTTGATAAAGGTCATTAACTCCTTTCAGTGTCACACTACGTGTTTTGAAATTTCTTCGAGCGGGCTTGTGGAGCTCCGCCGCAATGGCTCGCCTTACATCCATTAGGTAAATGAGTGTGTTTACAGATTGGTGGCACTATTTATTTCGTGGAGATACTCTGGTGCAGGTAATCTCGAAATTATCGCTGCTTGTTCCCGCCTCACCGTTGCTTTGGATTAGTCCGCCAAAAATTGTCCATAAGAGATCGACAGAGATGTCGGAAGCTTTACGAAAAGCAACGTATCCAGGCGTCTTTGTTTTAAAATTGAGACTAGTAAAAGTAAAGCCCAACAGATCACCATCAGCTGTTCCATTTTTCATTTTGTCCACCAAACATTCAAAGCCTCTTTTTATCCAATCAATTTCCGTAACATTCTCGGGTGGTGGATGAAATTTAAACTGAATTTTAGTCCTTAGAGTACGAAATTTTTTCGTCACCCTACTTTGCGAGGAAACAATGTAAATTGGCTCCATAGTTCTTTTCAAGTAAGTCTAACCGTGTGAGTCACCTTGTTTTAACTTGTTTGACCGGTGCTACACTCTGGTAGTGTAGATGGAGTAACCTGTGGACACTCTCCTTTCAGCGAGTAGTACGCATGCGCACTGTTACACACTGTTGTACAATCCGGCTAGACCGGTCAGAACCTGACCTACACACCTTGGAATGGTAGCCGAAACGAGGTAGTCGACGCGACCCCCCTTTCTTACCTATATGAATATTGTTGGAGGGGAGTAGAGGGCCCCGGGCTGAGACCGATATGCTGTCACTTCCACACACGCTGGGAGGTGGTGGTGGGGGGTTCCCGCAGCCAGTGGGGGGTTCCCGCAGCCGGTGGGGGGTTCCCGCAGCCGGTGGGGGGTTCCCGCAGGGGGGAGCAAAGTCCGCGGGTCGAGGTATATCGGTTGGATGTTTGGGTTGCTAAAAGTGTATTTCGGTTGGTAGATCGGTTGCTAAAAGTATATTTCGGTTGGTAAAAGTATATTTTGGTTGGTAGATCGGTTGGTTTTGGTTTTTAAATCGGTCGGTTGGTAAATCGGTTGGTAATTTCGGTTCGGTTAAATAGTGGCCAGACTAACACCCGTTTGGACTGTGGTAAGCATAGGTTTAGGCAGGAATTAAGTCTAGGTTAACAATGTCTTAACACGATACATAAACACATGTGCTACACCCTGGTAGACAACGGAGGAAACTATGTTTAACACATTAAATGTACCTAGGTCGTGGTGGGCAAAAGTAGGAAACTCTAATAGGTTAACTATCTTAACACGTTATATAACACATTATATAAATATATAACACATTATATATATATATAACACATTATTGTAACAGCTGATAGGCTGTGGATGGGCAAAAGTAGGACACTTATAGGTTAGGTTAACTATCTTAACACATTATATATATATAACACATTATTGCGGTTACAACATGGCGGCTTATATACTGCGTTAATTATCCGACTTGTAATACTATGCACGATAGCTCAGTCGGTAGCGTGTCCGCCTTCGAATCCAAACTTCACAGGTTCGAATCCCACCGGTATTAAAAAAGTTAAGTGTATGACGTCATGTGTGTATGGTGTCTTGTGTGTGTCTCGACAACAATACGTCACAGGTGGGGGGACCAATGGGGGAAGGGAAGGGGCCTAAAGGGGAGGGGCCTACAGGGGAGGGGCATGGGGAGGGGTGGGAGGAGGTGGGGGGACCAATGGGGGAAGGGAAGGGGCCTAAGGGGGAGGGGCCTACAGGGGAGGGGCAGGGGGAGGGGTGGGGGGACCAATGGGGGAAGGGGCCTAAAGGGGAGGGGCAAGGGGGAGGGGCCTACAGGGAAGGGGCAAAGGGGGGAGGGGTGGGGGGACCAATGGGGGAAGGGGCCTAAAGGGGAGGGGCAAGGGGGAGGGGCAAAGGGGGAGGGGCAAAGGGGGAGGGGTGGGGGGACCAATGGGGGAAGGGGCAAGGGGGGAGGGGCCAAGGGGGAGGGGAGGGGTGGGGGCAAGGGGGAGGGGAAGGGGCCTAAAGGGGAGGGGCAAAGGGGGAGGGGCAAAGGGGGAGGGGCAAAGGGGGAGGGGCAAAGGGGGAGGGGCAAAGGGGAGGGGGAGGGGCAAAGGGGGAGGGGCCAAGGGGGGAGGGGCCAAGGGGGGGAGGGGAGGGGAGGGGCAAAGGGGGAGGGGCCAAGGGGAGAGGGGGGAGGGGTGGGGGTACCCCCACCATTTTTGTGCCAAACTGACGGGAACTCTACTCACGGGATTACATCACTACCAGAAGTCGTAGAATTGTGTTATCACGGCTAGTGCGTTTAAATTACGAGATAAACAAAGTTACAAAGTTTGAAAGAAAAAACTTTAAAGGTGTAAGAATTAAAAACTGTAAATTACGCAAATTCTTACGTAAGCTATTGAAGGCGAATGAATAGTCCGAGAAATGTCATTCGAAGTGCGGGAAATTGCCGCGGTCGAGAGCTACAATACACCGGTTACGAAAAAACGCAAAAACTGTTAGGAAAAGTGTTATAGACAATTAAAAGGAAAACAATGAAGATTTTTTCATCAGCCAGTTGCAAGTTGCAGGGTTTAAATGTTCAAGGATAAGTGACGTAGTTAGGGGCGGAGTTAAGATACCAACTTACAGCAAAAATAAATTAAAGGATTAATTAGAACAAAGTGATTAAAAAGGACAATTTAAAAACAGTAAACATAACAAATAAATTAATAATAAATAACAGAACCACCTACACCAAAAATAATCAAGAAATTGCATAGAAATACATCATAAATGGAACTATCGTATCGGTCCAGTGAGGGAAAAAAATTGGTATCGATATACGATAGTTTTTGGCTATAAAAAGAGCCGCACAAATCTCATAGAGGTCTCTCGTAAAAAATTTGTTAAAGTAAGTGCTAGGGGTGATTATGCCCGACAGGGGTCTCTCTTAAAAAATTGGTGGAAACAGTTGCTAGGGGTGATTATGCCCGACAGGTCTCTCGTAAAAAATTTGTTAAAGTAAGTGCTAGGGGTGATTATGCCCGACAGGGGTCTCTCTTAAAAAATTGGTGGAAACAGTTGCTAGGGGTGATTATGCCCGACAGGTCTCTCATGAAAAATTAGTTGAACAAGTGTAAGGGGTGACTATGCCCGAACGTCTCTTTTAAAAAATAGTTTGAAGAAGTTTAAGTGTTACAATGCCAACGTATTAAAACAGCGTCAGCGAGAGCGATAGAAGGGAATAGATCCGAACAACCAGCCAGCCTTCTGAACTCCATGGAGAAACTATAGGACAACTTTAATCGAAATTCAACCAACCAGACACCAGAGGACCATCAGCATCTCAGGACTCAGGATCGACAACACGGCGGACAAGGTCTGAGAAAATCCAAATTTCCTTTTTTTAAAGGGCAAAATTGGCCCGATTTTAGAGTCTCACTGATTTTCCTGAGATAAATTTTTTTGTGTGTAATTAAATGAATATATTAAATAAAATGTAAAAATCATGTGTGAATAAAAATCTTTTCAATAAATAAATTTAATAAATGAAATAATTTAAATTCAGAAATAATAGAAATTTTTGTTTTCTATATATCAATTGTAAGAAATTCATAAGTAATTGCCTTCTGCTCAAAAGAGAAATATTTAGTTATTATCCATTAGTTTTATTAGAGAAGTTGTTTGATTTTATTTTGTTGACTTGTGTCAAGTTTAGTATTTCAGTTGCTTTATTTCAGTTAATTAAAAGAATTAATTTTTTCATTTTTTCTCTAAATCTGTGTTTTATTTAGAATTGGTCACACATATATATGCTATATTTTCAGGTTTGTGATTATAAAAAAGGGTAAAATATATTGTATCAAAAAGGTATTCCTAAGGACACACCAGCGAGATTAAAATTCAAAAGTAAAGTAAATTCGTGTTCTCCCTGAGAATAGGGTAATCATAAATACAGTTTCTGGAAGTCGTAAATAAAAAGGGGGGTACCGGTAATTTGGGGCAACTCAAATTATCGAAGAAGTTATTCAATCCAGGCCAGCAAGATAGTAAGCCAAAAACTTCCAGTGGATTGGATAATTTATTCTTTTTGTTACGCGAGAACGAATCCTGTAGGCTAAAAATCTCAGGATTCGAGACTGTTACGTATTAATTAAGATAGGGGGCGTAATTAGTCTGACTCTAAAAAAAGATAGAGTTTTTTCGTTGTAGTACAGTAAGACTAGAAAGAAAAGTGTATCCTCATTTACACTTAGAAATCGAATACTCTAATAGCGTCGACATGAAAGAAGTAATAACTAAAAATAAATCACTAACAATCATCAGCAAGTTTAATAAACCCTTGTGTACATTTCGGTAACATAGTTACCATCCCCAGAGGTATTAAAACCAATATACAATATTATTGGTTCGTATTCATCTGAATTGTATTTAACGTTTATTAAACCGGCTGACGTTAATTGTAATTGTTTTATTTGTGGTTTGAGGATTACTTCTTTCATATTGTTATTAACCACAAGGATCATTGGTTATTGTATGTCATAGAATCAGTGAAGGGAAAGAGTTAGTTAAGTGAGACCTAATAGGAAAGGTAGAATAAAGGGGTCTAACATAAGAGTACATTAAAAAAGTGTAGATCTAGCTTGGATATGTCGGGATTGTAAAACCTCTTACTCTCCAAATACTCTCTCTTCTGAGGGGAAACACGGTTTGCATCACGCTTCTTTGTAGTGAGGTGTTGCTTCCATGAACTTCCACGTTTTACAATATTGAATTTATCTGGTGGATTTTTTAAAAAATAAATACATATCGGGAATCGTTTAGAAGTCCTATTATTATAGTCTCAAAATTATGAAATAAATTGCAATTTAAATTAGAAATTTATAAATTAATTTACTTTTTTTTAAAAACTCAAAATTTATGTTTAGTGAAAAACTGGATTTATTAATTTTATTTTCAGATTTTGGTAGTAAATATATAATTTTAAGAATTTGTTTCTTTTTGTTTAAAGGCGAAAAACCTCTCGGTTTTCATCGGTTTTTTTCAAAAAAGAACAGAACGTTAAATAAAGATCCCCAAACTTCGAGTACTCTGATAGCGCCAGGATCGGAAAAGAACAAAAGTTGACCAAGAGAGGCCTGAAAGTAAACATGAAATAGAGGTGTTTAATCAAAATCTGCATACAGAAAGGTTTAGTTACAGCTAGAGTACTTCAGGATACTCTGGTTACTTTCTATCATCCAGGTCACACCCTATACACACACACACACACACACACACACACACACACACACACACACACACACACACACACTCACAATATGAAATTATCTAGTAAACGTTATTCATAAATCTAAAACTAAGAGGTTAATACAGTTTGATTCTGTAATATAGAAAATAAATCTATTATATTAAAAGAGTTGAAGCAAAATATAATAAAGAAGACATGAGTGTCCTATATCTGTCTCTTTCTACTTACATAAGTGACCACGTAGAACGTTAAGGTGATCCAGATACATGCACAACTCAATGTCGTCACGCCAAGGAATGAGACAAAGAGAGCATGTTTTAATCTTACGCTGTATCGTTTGTAAAGGTCCTCCAGCTCCATCTTTAGTTCTGAAACAAGTTGCAAATAGTTGGTTTATTACTTAGGTACATACATAATAATACAGGCTGTTTAAAAATATGTCCTAGCTTTGGAAAGTGATTGAGTTTTTCCTTTTTGTTTAAGATAAAAACCTCTCTGTCATGATCGCTTTATGAAAAAAGGAAGGAAATAACATACAATAAAGATCCTTAGCTCTTGAATATTCAATAGAGTCCGGGTCGAAAGATAACAAGAGTTCGTCAAGTGAGGCCTGATAGCGAAGAGGGGGATCTAACACAATTTAAAAAAAGATGTAAATCCAGCTGTTATTTCCCTGAGGCTGGAACGAGACTGAATACTCAATGACAGTTTTTATTAGTGATCTACATGAAGAGAGTTTTAACAAACAGATATTATTATAAACAATGTACATTACACTATAAACTATTTTTTTTATACTCCGTGTTTAAAAAAAATTAAACAAGAGCTGTCAGGGGTATTTAAACTCACTCTAAGGGAAGGTAGTCTAATAGCGAAATTAGCAAAAGGTATTAAAGGAATATCTACCAGCAATTCAAACACTTCATCTTTAAAGTGAAGTAGAACGCATGAGGTATTGTTATGAACGGCCCTCAAATTATGACTGGGTTCTCAGTTTCAATTAATTATCAAATCAGTGGTTCAGTATTTTATTATCTTATATCATTGACATGAAACTTATGTCTATTTCCCTGACGCTTTAATACAAAACTTTAATACAACACAAAAATAAGAATTCAATTAAAACAAAACAATATTCATTACTCAAAACTCAGAAGTATTCCAACTATTGTTATTCTTTATATGAACGATATTACAAATGTTTTAACTGGTGACTTTATATATATAGAAATGCTTGCTTACGGTTTGTTGAGTAGATTTCAAAGGCCAAATTCCTGCACCACGGCAATCGACCTGCCGGTATCATCAAGAGCTCCAGAAGATGGAAAAAGACCCCCTCCAAATCATGCTGACCGCTTATATACCTTTAGTTCTCTCTGTTGTCCTAGTTCAGTTGCAAGACAAGCATTTCAACATTTTTTTAACTGTTTCACAATAGTTGGGTCATTCTGAGCTTTGTGAATATGAGTTCTTCTCTAATATAAATTAAAAATAATTGATTATCCTAATATTAACCTATTCCTAACAGTATCTTCACGTAATAATAAAGTGAGGTAAAACAACTAGTATTTTGATAAAACTACTATAATGGTTATGGAGTAAATATTACATATTTAAATATTTTAATCTAATAAAATATAGATTAAGGAACTGTAAACAAATTCATCGTGGGTGGTCCTAAATTGGGTGTTTGGAAGCAAAATATTTGAATATTAAATTTAGAGAAGCTGTTATAATAAAAATAAATTTAAATTGTAAACTTGTAAAATCTATCCATTGTACAATTACTTATTTTGTAAAATTACAGTAAGGTAGTTTAAACAAATAGTACTGTATTTATTGTCATTAATGACTACATAACCTCTCAAGCAGATTCTAAATGATAGAATCTGTTGGAGCCACCAAATTTGGAGAAGTATTAAATTAATAAATTAATTTGGTAAAGTCTGACAATCTAGAGACGTTGTTACGACAAAATATCTTACAGAGCATAAACTAACCTAACCTAACCTAACCTAACCTAACCTAACCTAACCTAACCTAACCTAACGTAACCTAACGTAACCTAACCTAACCTAACCTAACCTAACCTAACGTAACCTAACCTAACCTAACCTAACCAAACCTAACCTAACCTAACCTAACTTAACCCAACCTAACCTAAAGTAACCAAACCTAACCTAAACTAACCTAACCTAACCTAACCTAAACATAAATACGTCCTCAGCGTAAGTTGTATTTGATTGAAAATAGAGCATTTCTTGGCAAAATTCTTCTTTGCCATCATTGAAACGTAATATTTTGTTCACTTACGATCTTGCACACTGGTTTATTAGGTCTTCATATTTTATAAAATGTGATACATAAGAAAAATAAAAGAGAAGGATTAACCCAAGACAAGATTATGAAGGTGTAGATCCAGTTAATTTACCTCGGAATTGACAAATTTGTAATCGCGGACGCAGAGTGGGAGAACAGTGGTTAGTTAAGAATTATTGTTATTATTTTTGTGGGAACATTGTCATATGATAAATCGTTGAAAAATATCAAGAACAATTTTATGGACCAACGTCACTAAAATGACTAGCTCTGGATTGCCACTCCAGTAACCCCTTGGGGGGGGGGGGCGGGTCCTTGGTATTACAAACTTTAGAGAACTTTCATTTCTCTCGCTACAACCTTCCACTTTGATCGTTCCTAAACGTTTCTTTTCCAGCCTCTTTTTCTTCATCTTATTTAGGTCGATTTTTTCCTGCTCCCCTCTTCATTTCCAACATCCACTTCTTAAATATTCTCATTTCACCCGTCTCTCTAAACAACACAACAACTATAACCTACTTATAGTCTGATGATCTATCTCTCACTTATTGTTTCTAACTCGCCACAGTCCAGTTTCTTTCATGTGTTTCATTAAAATCGTAATTTTCAGACAAATATTATTGTTTTATATTCGTTTTTCTTGTTGTTTTATAAAATAAAGACTAGTCTTAGAAAGCGCCCGAGTCAGAAGAGAGCAAGGATTGGTCAAAAGAGACCTGTTAAAAGATAGTTGTCTAACTCAGGACACAAATAAAAAAATGTAGATCCAGCTCTCTCGGGATTTCAGTAAAACAAATATTCACTTGTAGAGAAAAGAGTGTTTCCCGATAAGTAGCAATAACTGTTACACACTTTAATCGATATTTATCTCATTTATCGATACCGAGGGGCGGAGTCATGAACTTAATCTGGCCTAAAATGTTAGACTGTTCCACGACTCTATGATTTGTACTGAACAAATCATTTCCTCATTACCAATAATCACCACTACTCAACCATAACAGTTACATACTTTAATAAAGAGTTATCTCACCTAACATGTTTGCCAACACAATAATAATTTACACATATTGTACTACGTGCACTGGTTTTTAAACGTTTCAGAATCTACGACTGAATGAATGGTATTCTTGGCAAGAGACCAGTTGGCACAGTCAAAAAACAAACAATAGATCTTATGCATCAGTCCAACATTAATAAAATTTACTGTACCTTATCTAGAACGTAACCAATCTGGAATATGGCTTACACAAGGATTGTCATTTCTGAAAATAATACAAATTTTATAAAGAAAGAATTAGTAACAGCAAATTCCTTTATACAAAATTATTTTCATTCGAAGAACTAATGTCACTAGGTGGAACTAACCTATTTTTTCTATAAAGATATTTGGTAATTATTGATTGTTCATATGGTTTAATCGGACATTTACCATAATTCCTGAATATAAAACACAACGTTTCGAGAGTAAACCAACTCTCGTTATCAGGTGATGTAAAGCGTGGTACTCTTTCTCTTAGCCCACGTCATTTAAATTAGTTGTTTGCTGTTGTGTGTAGTACAGGTTTTTTTTTCTGATATCGTTTGTATTTAGCCTTAGTTTTGGCTGTTTAGATGTAGTTTTAAGTCTGAGTTACTTTTTTAAGTTAGAGTGTAGTTTTAGTTTCCTACACGGCAACATCACTTGAAAACGGAAGTTGATTATATCAAAGAAACGTCGTGTGTTATGTTATACATTATTAAATGATGACAAGCGTTTGATTAAGCGATATTAATAATAAAATAATAATAGCCATTAAAATGGGACTTTTTTTCTTTTTTTTAAATTGACCAACGATTTCTAGTGTGCAGACACATATTTTGTGAAATTTTCGTAAAGATCTGATGCTTTTTGTCCCATTTGATGCATTCCCAGACATACATAAACAAACAAAAAACTATTTTGAAATCCAGGTATTTAAAAACTGATTAAGTGTAAATATACGACATTGATATTTCGTCCCATCACATGACTATCTCTATTCTACTTCTACGAGAGAAAGCAAAGTTTAAAGTTAGATTAACAATGGTGAACAACATTTTAAATCTTTGTAAAATAGCAATTTTGTATCCGATAACATCATTCAGTCATACTCAGTTTTATATGAAACCGTTACTAGACTTTTCCGACACCCTGTATACGAAACTCAAGGTCATATTCGTGGAAACATTAACAATAAAATTTTATTTTTAACTGAAGATTAATATAACAAAGTGCTTATATTATATATTTGCGTGTCCCCTATACACTTTACTCATTGCGTGTACACATAACCTATTGTCCCTTGGCACAGAAAAATGTAGTTATGAATATTTTAATCCTGAGGCAAGGATCAAACAAGGACTTGGAGAATAGTTGTAAAAACTATTTATTTACAACGCTATACAGGGTGTCTTGCAACCATATGAACTAACTTTGTCACGTTATTCAGCATGTCAAAAGAAACAAAAAATGTAATATACCCGTGTTAACCAAAATGTAATGTTCTTAGTTATACTTCAGTCAATAAGAATAAATTATACATCATTTTATTTGTCTTAAATTTGTCTAACTTTTTTGTGTCATAACATTTTTTGATAAAATTTGTAGTTTATTAATTATTTAATTATATTTAACACATACAGACAGATAGACCCAAAACGGAACGAGATAGGACACATGTTATATTACATTTTTTTGTTTCTTTTGACATGCTGAATAACGTGACAAAGTTTGTTCATATGGTTGCAAGACACCCTGTATAACAAATAATAATATAAACTATTTTTGTTGAATTAAAAAAAATTGTTTGTACAGCAAACAGTGCGTTGGGAACTTATTTTATGGTATGAAGAGCATGTAAAACATAACTAATGTAGTAATTAGCAAAAGGAATATCATAATGCACACTTTAAAAATACAGCCTAGGCCAATTGGACAACATATCATGGCTATTTACTATCTTTATAAGAATACATTTATCCTAATTATACAAGAGTAGCAATCTTAAAACTAAAATATTGTGGAAAAGTAACAATTCCTCAGAGTTCTGATAGTGCAATGGTTAAAGGCGTCACTTCTATGGTCAAGAATGGTAACACAGATAATGGGTTCGAATCCCAGCCAGGACGATTTATTCTGTGGTGTTTGGATCTTTCCAATCTGTGGTGTAACGGTGGGAGGGCCCACTGTAAATAAACTGTGGTTGGTTATGAATAGAAGTTAACAGGTTGGTTAGTATCAAACTACACAGAAAACACACATTTTTATAATTACTTATCACAAAAAATCGACCGATGTTTTTTGCCTGATCTTTAAATTAATATTTGACGCCTATCCGTAGTTTTCCGATTTCCTTTTTGTTTACATTGTATGATATGGTAGGGTAGGTACCGTAATGTCACCCATCAATGTTTAATGTTCTCTCTAATATAAATCATAACATAGTCTTGATCAAGTACACTAATTATTAGATTATTGGAGAGATGTTATACTTCAAAACTTAATTAATAAAGGTTAGAGGTTATGTTAGGTTAGGTTGGGTTAGGTTAGGTTAGGATAGGTTAGGTTAGGTTAGGTTAGGTTAGATTAGGTAAGGGTAGGATAGGTTAGGTTAGGTTAGGTTAGGTTAGGTTAGGTTGGGTTAGGTTAGGATAGGTTAGGTTAGGTTAGAATAGGTTAGGTTAGGTTAGGTTAGGTTAGGTTAGGTTAGGTTAGGTTAGGTGATTACCACAATTGATGATTAAATCTCGTATTGTAAATCAAAATTAAACGCGTTAAAACAAATAAATATATTTACAGTTGAATCATTTCCAGACATATGTTTATATGAACGTTTTTATCTTATTTTGAACTATATAATAATTTCCCGATAAATTGCTGAAGAGTTCCAAATCACTATGTATATAGAATTTAAACAAATATACAATTATTTATTTATAGAGGCTCCATAGACGTTCATAGCAACCATCATCTCAGGTTGTGTTTGCTTTACTGTCGATAATTCCAGTACCGAAATCTTTGGGAACGAGGAACTGTGGGTTTTGTTTGAGTTGTTAGAGGCTTGAATTTGGTAAAATTGTACCAAAATCAATGGGGGGGGGGGGATTTCAGTTTTGCTCTAAAAATTTAAATTATAGTTATTAAAAAAAATGAAAAACCCATTTCAACATGTGACTAAAATATGCTTCTAACTATACCCACTCATTTGAATGTAAAGTTCTCCACAGACAACACAGATCATTTTATTATAACAACTTGTGCTTAGGGCTTCTTTAATGAATCCGCTTACAACATAGTTTTTTGACCACATAACCTACTCTGCTACATAAATGTGAGAAAGCTCTCTCTCTCTCTCTCTCTCTCTCTCTCTCTCTCTCTCTCTCTCTCTCTCTCTCTCTCTCTCTCTCTCTCTCTCTCTCTCTCTCTCTCTCTCTCTCTCTCTCTCTCTCTCTCCCCCCCTCTCTCTAATCAGTTGCATTTATTAAATTATTATTTTACATATACTGGATAATTGTTTCCGACATTAGTCGGTCATCATCACCTTAACAAGAAGCAGAAAAAATAATAAAACAGAGACTCTTAGATGATACTTTAATAGTGTCGAAAGAGAACAAGTGTTGATCAAGAGACACTTGATAGGAAAGATGAAATAGAGAAATCTTTCACAAGACTGGATAAAGTATATCCAGGTAGATTACTTCGGAATTGCCATTTAGTACTCACTACAAGCGAGTAAAGCTTTAGGGAAGATCTCATACGAAATACAAATTTAACAAAAAATTTGTAAAGGCGTAAACCACTCAGTCATCATCGCTCTATAAAAAAGAAGAAAAGAACATAAAATAAATATCCCTACCCTTTGAATAATCTACTAGTCAGTTTCGGAAAAGAATAAGAGTTGATTAAGAGCAATTTGATAGAAAAGATAAAAGATAGAACCTAAAACTGGATAAAGAAAGGTGGAAATCCAGCAATTGTATCTTGGGATTGCCATAGCCTTGCCCACTATAAGCTTCTGTGGGATAAGGAATAAAGAGTTCAGTACCAATAGCAGATCCAATAGGAAAGAATATTGTGTTATGTTGGTATTTTTATTTTTTATGTTGTAGGTTAAACACTTGATGACGAAAGTTGACTTATACTCTCCAAAGTTTTGTTTAACTTTTTATATACACAAATGATGTCAAATATGGAAATAAACCGTAATATAATCATGGCTTGGAAGTACAATACAATAGTTTATTATTTCGGTCACTTAGTGGTAAAAAAAAAAGACAATTTTCTTTTAAATAGATATTCTATTTTTAACTATAACAATAAAATAAATATGGCTGTTTTCCAACAGCTTAAACTATCTTTATGATGGAAGAGTTGCCTAACTTTTAAACTGTATTTTTACTGTATGCATTCCGATATAGTATGAGTTAAATTTGCCAATACTATAAAAGTTACAATTTGCACGCTATTTGCGAATTTAAAACTCATTGTGTTTGTATCCAAGTCACTCTTTTTTATATAATAAAAGAACAATAATGTCCGTTTATGTGACTTTTTTAATAATAAAGTAGTTACTTACTTTATAATCATATGACGCGTTTCGGAACTCGTTCCATCTTCAGAAAATCGCTCTGCTGAGGTCGTTAAAACATTAAAATAAATTATTACACAACACATATATCGCAACACATATACACATACACGCGCACATTAACACAGAAAATATCAACGCGTGTGCACACCATCGAATACGTTTAATACACTGATCCCTAATCTGCAGTACCGCTTATTGTTTGTGTTTCTTATCTATTCCTCTAGCAAAGTCGTACATCAAGTTGGACTTAAAATTCAATTGGTCATTCAACATATGTTCTGGACGTTTTAACTGCGCTTTATATATTTCATATTCCTCTAGCGCGTCCATTTGTTTGCTCTTCTTGCATATGTGAATTGGATGGAAGTTGCTTTCAAAATTAGAATACGAGTGGTTTTCTTCTATAATGTGGCGTGCGTAGTTAGATTTTGCATACGTCACTCTGTTACTTGGAAGATGTTCTTTATATCGTTTTTTAAATTGTCTCCCAGTTTGCCCTATATAGAAACACTCCCATTCATCACAATTGATTCTATATACCCCTGACTTTTGTTCCAATGGTGTTGTTTTCTTGGGCTTAATTATATTCCTAATGTTGTTAGAGGTGCGGAACGACATGGTTACATCTATCTTCCTCAGTGTGTTTGTCAAGATGTTAGGTAGGATAACCCCATATTCCGTGGATCTGAAGGTTTTTTTATTTTGTTTTTTCGGTAGTTTTTCTTTGTTCCTAATGTACTTTTTAAGGATTTCATCAATCATGGAACTCCTGTATCCGTTGGCCACGGCTATGTATTTTATGGTGTTCAGTTCAAGATTAAAATATTCCTTACTGAGTGGTATTGTTATTAATCTGTATACAAAACTATTGTATGCAGCCATTTTTTGTGCAATTGGATGGTGGGATTCCGCATGAATAGTAGAAACAGTGGTTGTGGGTTTTCTAAAAATCTTGAATTGAAGTACGTCTGCTCTTATTACTGTAAGGTCTAGAAAATTTAGCATTCTCTCCGATTCCAATTCAAGGGTGAACTGAATTTGACTGTTGATGCGGTTCATATAGATTTTTAAATTTTCCATCTGTCTAAACGTTCCATTAAAATCTATATGAACCGCATCAACAGTCAAATTCAGTTAATCAAAGTATTTTCTGTGTTAATGTGCGCGTGTATGTGTATATGTGTTGCGATATATGTGTTGTGTAATAATTTATTTTAATGTTTTAAACGACCTCAGCAGAGCGATTTTCTGAAGATGGAACGAGTTCCGAAACGCGTCATATGATTATAAAGTAAGTAACTACTTTATTATTAAAAAAGTCACATAGACGGACATTATTGTTCTTTTATTATATATTTGCGAATATATCCTAAACAATATGTTCCACGTACTCCAAGCTTTACAAAAACATTCTTATAGTTTATTATTTATATTCTATTTTTATTAGTTTTAATTTAGTTAATTATTTAATTATTTTGATTGACTATGTGAATATCATTTTGTAACCAATTTAATCGTTAATTTTATAACAATGGTGCAAAGAACTATTGTTACAATAAAGAAAGTAATATCCTATTTTAACCAAAATTTCTGATTTTATTTTTGGAGAAACAGTGTTTTTCCGACTACAAAAACTAAACACATTTTTTTTTGGTAATTATCTACAACACCCAAAATAAGCCTAAAATTTAATGAATTATGATAATTCTTAATACTATTATAATCTATCGCCCAATAAAGTACGAAAAAATGTTTCCTTTAACAGTTTCAAAATGGCGATGTTTTATTACTTATTTAAATATATTATAATGTTTTCTTGACAACTCGGATATGGTTTTTTGTACAGAAAAATAATAGAAATGATTTTGTTTTTCGTTAAAAAAGGCAATATTTTGTTTCTTGTAAATAATTTGTAGAGTTATTGATTTTTGAGATATTCGACTTCGAATATTTTAAAAGTCCGCCATTTTGAAAATGTACAAAATAATATCTTGATTTTCTCATCAATGTAGGACTATACCACATCTTCACTCAATATCTAATCCACTTTCAAAAAATTTTTTTTTTTTTGAATAAAAAAAGAAAATAGTCGAAGATGGAAAACTAATCTTCTATATAAACATTTTCATTTCTAGAATCACCACCTGAAATGTTGCCGAGCAATTTTGAACCACCAAGTTTATTGTTGTTTAGTTTGTAAATCGTTTTTTATGTTTATGAACAATTAAAAAAAAAAATGTCGTACCGTACATAAAAAAAGAGAATTGTATAGTTTTCAATAATCCAGAACGAGTAAGTCTGGATAAATGTAAATTATTTCTGGTAAATATTTACAGAACGTAATTATAGCCTTGATTTTATTTGCAACTGAGAAAATATTAGTGTTTACTCCAGCTGAACAATTTCCTTGAAACAGTGTTTATTTGATAACTTACTGAATATATTTCCAAGTCTTCCGGTAATAATTGTAAATAATTTCATTGCAGTATTTTTATGACAGATACATTTTAAAACTTCACTTAGTAACTACAAATAATACATAACGAATATATGCTATAAACTAACAGGAATCTGTGTTTTATCTTGTTTACTTTTATAGCACATCATCTAATCGGTATATGTGATCATTTGTTGTTTTATAATTATTTTTTTAATGTTGGTAAACCTATCGCTTTATAGAAAAAAAAAGAAGAAAATTACATAAAATAATGACACTTAACCATCCAGTACTTTAATTGCATCAAAGACAAAATAGAATCTAGAATATATGAAGGATATTTAACCCAAGAGTAAATGAAAAAATGTGTAGATCCAGCCAAGTTATCTCGGAATTGCCAAGCTCGTTCCTACTACAGTAAACAACTTTTTCTTGTCAAAACATTTAAGTTGTCATCACCTCATAATAAAAGAATAATAATAACCATGACACCTTACCCTCTGTTAAGTTAGGGTTGGGAAAGATCATATGAGGCCTATCAGAGAAAAGTTGTTGTACCACCTATAAGAGAAGCCGTGAGGGTGAGTATAAAATAAAGACACATAGCCCTCGAATACTCTAATATTGTCAGGGTCGGAGGGTAACAACAATTTGATCAAGAGAAACTAGTTGAGAAAGATGAAAAAGGTGTACATCCAGCTAGGTTCCCTCATGTCTCTCATACTATAAGTGAGCCATCCACGAGGTTTCAATGTATATCTTCTGTACTGTACCTTTAGTCACCCTCGACAATTTGAGACTTCCTTCAACATTTGATTACTCTCCATATTTTATAAACAACACTCCTGATGTTGTACATCGTCAGGAGTTTAGGTACACAACTAATCTTCTCACCCAATAAGAGTATTGTCTGAAGTAGACAATCAAATCATAATACTCATCCTGAAGTACGTATGTACATGGATTAAACTCAGCTTTTTACTTCCGAACTATTTGCTATTTTGAAAAGTCTTAATATCGTTACATCTGGTATCCGTCACTATTTGTGTTCAGAAGTGCATTGCAGACTATCCAGGATCTATATTCGAAGAATCCTTTGGTTGAGGATGTCCTTACAGAGACTTATAGGGTGATGGTTTATCACTCCGCTAAGTACCTGTGGATAACTAGAAACACAAAAGCAAACGTTGCAGCAAAGGGTAGCTAACTTTTTATCAATAATCATATATGTTTTTATTTCCCGAGAAACAATTGGGGAGACGGGTGGGGGGTGTTAAAGAAGAAACCATTTTGGTCATCATCACTTAAACAAACAGCATAAAATAAAGACCCCTAGTTTATGAATACTCGTTCGTATATTCTTTCCAACACCCAACTCCTCAGCCTAAATAAACATTTTAATAACTTACCTGAAGTTATAACTGTATTGTATTATTATATATTACTTGTATAATAGGAAAGTCTTATTTTCTCTATTCTCAACTTTATGCTTCAGTAAAACAATTTTCTCAACTAGGATTTGAAGTTAGAAGTTTTAAATTGAAATCTTACAAAACAAATAAGTTTAAATAAAAATGCAATACACTTCAAACTATCACTTCACCTTTAAAACTTGGTTCAGGAAAGTTTGTATATATTGTATCTTTTTGATATGCTAAATCAAATAGTTAGGTGCTTTAATTTTATTATTGTTCGGTTTAAATTTTTATTCCCTAACACTAGCAAGGATTAATTATTCTATTCTAAACTTTAAATGCAAGTTACAAAATAATGAAATGTAAATTAAGGGTTATTTTTTTCAGTTATTCTTATAACGTGGAAATGATGTTTCAATAAATAAAGTATTTCGTACATTTGTTGGTTTATTAGGGACTAAATTAGTAGGGGGTGTGCTGACGAGAGCTTTAGCCCCGAGTATCGTGTGAGAGGAATGTCAAACAACGTTTACGAATTTTGTTTTATCGTTGTTAAAATTTTAAAAACCGTTGATAAAAATCGTCAAAATAAAGAAAATAAGACTATAAAATAGGGATCGTCGAACACTTTTTCCTTTGTTGTTTAAAGGCAAATAACCTTTCGGATAACACGTCTTATAAAAAGGAAGGAAAGGACATAACATAAAGAACAGTAGCCCTCGAATAGTCTAATAGTTTCAAGGTCGTAAAAGAACAAGAGTTAAGAAAAATCTTATATAGAAGGTAATAGAAAGGGATCTAACCCAAAGCTAGATAAAATATGTGTAAATCCAGCTATGTCCTTCGGGAGTGCCAAGCACATACTCACTAAAGTAAGCCTGTGAGAGTACGAATGCTTTTACATCGTCGAAATACAACAAGAGCTAGTCAACGGAGGTTAGATGAAAGAGGTGCAACTAAACCAGGACTAAATAAAAAGATGTAGATCAAGCTAAAGTGTCTCGGGATTAATATATTCGTAATATTACAGTAAATTCAAAATACTAAGTAGTTGGAACTGTGATATTATTGTCTAATTCTGGGATTATTAGAAAACGTCATTTTGTTTCAAGGCAGGCAACAAATATAAACCATATCGAGTTTTATTTCTCTAATAAAATCGGCGTCTTTGTTAACATTTTACTAAATATCTTAAAGTTTACTGATTTTATGGAGAAGGGGTGGTGGAAGAATTTAGGTTTCTCCGATAAAAAATGCTTTAAAAACTATATAGTAATAAACCTTATACCAGTATTTATATTAAATATTGAGCTTGACTTATGAGAAAAATTATACAGTATAACAAACACACAGAACACAATTCTAAAAAAAAATACGCCTAAGTATCAGACGCGTTTCAACGACAAGGTAGTCCTTTTCAGTGATACACGAGCTACACCAATCAAACTATAACTAGTACTAGTTTGATTGGTGTAGCTCGTGTTTCACTGAAGAGGACGACCTTGTCGTTGAAACGCGTCTGATACTTAGGCGTATTTTTTTAAAATTGTGTTCTGTGTGTTTGTTATACCTTATACCAGTGTTACACATCCTAAAAAAACAAAGTGTTACTTTTAATGATATGTCAATAAATAATACTTGGATTTAGATGAAATGCTCGACTAAATACACTTATAACGATGTTAAAATAAGCCTGTCAATTTAAAAATCTATAATTTTCACGAATGTTTGTTCATAAACATACATATTTTGTTCAATTTTTGGAAAGATCTGATGATTTCTATCCCATTTGTTGCTGTATTAATAAACAAAAATTAAGTCCAGAAACGCGTCTGATACTTAGGCGTATTTTTCGTGAGAATTGGGTTCTGTGTGTTTGCTATACCTTATACCAGTGTTACATAACCTAAAAAAACAAAGTGTTACTTTTAATGATATGTCAATAAATAATACTTGGATTTAGATGAAATGCTCGACTAAATACACTTATAACGATGTTAAAATAAGCCTGTCAATTTAAAAATCTATAATTTTCACGAATGTTTGTTCATAAACATACATATTTTGTTCAATTTTTGTAAAGATCTGATGATTTCTATCCCATTTGTTGCTGTATTAATAAACAAAAATTAAGTCCAGAAATTCGATTTTTTTTGAGGTTAGAAAGTAATATTAATGTTACTGTACAATACCATTTTTATAGTGCCTTCATTTCTGAGTATTTTATTTATTTTCTTTTACAATCAATAGAGCCGGAGAAATTTAAAAAATAGTTTAGCGATGTACTCAAAATGCATAAAAAATGTACGTTTATACACTTTTCTATTGGAACTCCAGTCAAATTTTGCTGTTTCCCACTCATGTTGCATAATTATATAAAAAGAAAAAGAATTCAACTCCCCAGTTACATCACTGTAAATTAAAATTTTCCTCTACTATCAACTCTTGATTACATTAAGATCAACTCAATGATACAAACAAAAATAATACAAACGGGATAAACCCAATCATTCGAAAGGAAAATCTAAACTTCTTTATTCATCCTAACCAAAACAATACTCAACATACCTTGTAAAGATATCACACTCACTTCATTCCAATTACACTTGTAATCTACTTTCATGTTAGAGTGGTTTTATCAGTGTTAACTGTCACTAAGTGGTTTCTACTGCGCAAGGCATCATTCGTCCTAAGTACCTCAGGTAGGCTGCAAACTATGGTGATACGACACATATCGTATGGATCGTAAGCGATATACGATAATTTATCTTATGCTTTAAAATCGTTGAAGTGGCTAAACAGATTTTATTGAAAACTGAACTTACATTGGAATAATTTTGTTGGGTAATATTAAGATTGTTTCTGGGTGTTTGAGAAAGTTTGTGCATTGTTTTTGGACATTTTATCGTTATTTAGCTCAATGCAAGATTGTGAAATTGCTATTAAATCATAAAGCAACTTCAAAATGGTTTTAAACTGCTTTTTTTTTCTTTTTTCTTTTTTTTTTAAAGGAAAAAAAATCACCATTATTATACGTTGTACTATTTAATTATACTGAGCTATTTCAGTAGATGTGCTTCACCGACACCTTGGCAGCAGTTTGTAGAAGAATTTCTGAAATAGGTCACTACAATTGTACAACTTGATTTGTTATTAACAATGAGCGTCTTAGTTTATTTTTTAAAAAGCAGTTTAAAACCATTTTGAAATTGTTTTATGATGTAATATGATGTTTACAATATTCCATTTAGGTAAAAGTATTTATCCCTCTGAACTCAGAGTTAAAAATGATGCTAAATCATGTATCAAAACACCATGTAGACATTTAAAAAAATAACTCAAATATAACGGCCATAAAATGTTAACATATTATTACAAAATATACTACAATTATACACAAACTTATTTTTCGTCATGCTGCTTCAAAAACAGCTGTTTTCAATACGTGGGTTGAGATGCTGAAGTTGTTATTTTTAGCCCTAGTACCACAAAAACATCAGCTGAGGTCGAGGTCATCAGCTGTTTATACCAATTAATTAACGATTGTAAATCATCTATAAAAACAACAGATACTCTCGATTGTAAATAACCGTTAAACAGCTGTTACCATCGATTTGAAGGTAAATAGGTTATAACATTTTAGTTTTTGTAAAATTGTTTTCTTATATTATTTGCAGTATAACGAAAAAAATAGTTCGTCACTTGGACCAAAAGAAGCTTTTCAATCCTGGCTTATTTTCCAACTTGAGCTTGTATTAAAAAGCTTCACTTTTGGTTCTAGTGTGGAAATATACTATCAGTACGAAATCGTATTCACGAAACTGCAGGAACAAATTACGAGGAGACATAGCCTTATGTATATATTGTGAGTAATCGTTTTTTTGACGTCATCATAGTATAAAATAACTAATTTCAAATAGTCATTGAGTTTATCATAGCCTTCAATTACTCCATCAGCTTCGGAGAATAATAGTTGCTAGAGAAAGACAAGTGAGGAAAGATGAAAGAGAGGATCTAACATAAGATTACATGAACATTATTTGTACAATTATTTAAAACATTTATTAACATTTACAGTGCAATACATTATTGTAGCCTTGTTTTTTATTTACTACACTATAAATTGTAAAAACACAAATAATAATCCCAGCAAGAGTTTCTAATTTTAAACTACAAAACAAGCAAAGGTTGGCAACGTTTCTACTTGGCAAATGCCGACTTGATAGTTGTTTTAATAGAGAGGTTAATTGATTTATTAATTTAACTAACAGAGACTTTACCAACGATTCAATTAGGATTTTTGTTTTTCGAATATTTTACTTCTATGGTCAAAATCTGTGACATTTGTTTAACAAATTTCAGAACTTTTTTCATAGTATCTGTGTATTTCTTGCCTCTACGCGCACAAATAACAACAATGACATTGTTACATTAGAGCAGAGGGAGCACAGTCAACAACAAAGACCACATTTCATTACAGGTGAAGGACTATGAATATTTAGTAGCCCTAAAAAACAAAATAGAGTTAATAAATTAAACTCAAAAAATTTTAATAATTAAAAATATTCACCTTCATTGAATTTATAATAAGGTTTTATGAATATTAATAGCGAGTAGATTTTAATTTTATGTTTTAAACGCCAATGTAATTTGGAAGCAATTGAATATCTGGCTGCGGTTATGAAATGTTTAGTCACGGAATTGAGTCATTTTGTAAAAGTTTCTTTGCTAATTAAAATTCATACATATTCATAACTGATTGTTGTGTTTGATGAGTGGAATTATATATTTTTGCTTAGTTGCTTTAATAACAGCTAAAAAGGTCACGTGACGCGTGGCGTGTATTCTCTAGGTGGAGTAGTTGCTCTTTTAAGGGTGTAAACTTTCGATTGTGTCATAAACACGTTCTCAGCATAAATCGTATTTGAATAAAATCGATCTTTTAATGATGGCTGTCAGGGTGGAAAAAAAAACTTTTCGAGTTTTTTATGAATACACTCAGCCATTTTTTTATAAACCTGAGTCCAAAAAAGTGGTTTTTGTAATGATCCCTGTCTGAGGGATCTGTAGTATATGAATAATCCCCACTAAGACATTAGGTTTTACTGACAAATTCGATACAACAGGTTGAAATCTGTCGAATGTGGTGGGAAGGCCCACTTTCATTAAACAGTGGTTGGCTTGAGTAGAAGTTTTCCTTTTTTTCTCCCTTTTTCCTTGTTGTTAAAGGCGAACAACCTCTCTATCTTTTCTATGCTCGGAAAAACCTCTCGGGAGGTTTTCTTAGTAGAAATAAAGGATGAAAAGAAAGACATAAAATAAAGCCCCCCCGCCCAATATCAATACTCTAACAGCTAAAGTATTAGTCTTTGTTGGGAAAGATTAAGAGTTGGTCAAGAGAGACATAGTAGGATGGATCTTAACCCAAGACTACACGAAAAAAGTGTAAAACCAGCTAGGCCCCCTTGGGATTGTCAAGGCCGTACTCAAAATAATAACCCGCTGAAGATAAAATTTACTTAAATATATACATGACACCGTTAAAAATAAATACAGAATCGTGTCAGTTCATGTTTCGTGTCAGTCCATGGGATATTTATACAATATATACGCCTTTATTTTGCCTCTCGCAACGCGACCTTTCCTTTGATACTAATCCTCTCTAGTGAATTGTATGTTTAGCAGTTATGGCCCACGTCTCAGAACTGGTGGAAATCGGGCTTTGTGTGTAAACCTGTTAATTAGCCACGACTGGATAATGAAACTGATGTTCAATGTAATATTTTTAGTTAGACTAATGTTGTTTTTGCGTGTTCTTCTAGTTGTTTTAAAGGTGAAAACTTCTCTGTCATCATCGCCTCATAAAAGAGGAAGAAAAGAAGGTAAATTAAAGATCTCTAGCCCTCGAATAGCGTCCGGGTACACACGGGTTGTAAGTTGGAAGTAAACAAGAGTTCAAGGGAGACCTGTTAAGAAAGATGAAAGACAAGAATCTAACTCAAAACTTCATGAAAAAAGATTCAGTCAGCTATTGTTACTCGGGATTACCGACCCGAAAGAAAATAAGAGAGGATTAGTCTAGATAGATTTAATTAGAAGTATACAATAGAGAGATGTGATCCCAAGACTAGATTCAACCGGGGAACTTCTGGGTTGCGACTCCCGCACAGTTAAATGTACAGGTACAGCAGAGAGGACCAACATTGGACTTGCGCAGTAAACGACAAAGACGTTGCATTACGTGGTATGAACTAATTGCCTCCATACTTGTATGCACTGTTTAGTTTATAACTTCTTTCATGAAACTATTGTTGATTAAATAGTAACCAAATGTAATGTAAGATCGCCCCTCCCCCTGAAATTGGGGCCAAATTAAATTTATACTCGTGTAACGCATATTATTAGTTTTTTTCTTCTTTTTATACATGCAAATGAGTGGGCAACCGAAAACAATAGTAAAATTGGACTGGAGCTTCGCTAGAAACGTGTATAAAAGTGCATTGAAGATGCGTTTGGAGTGATTTACTTCACTATTTTAAGTAAGTCGGCAAAGAAGTGTTTTCAAACCCGTGTTTATATGAACTTTTTGTTTTATTTTCACAAGCAGAACTCCCTAAAATTTTTCTCGTTTGTTCGTGACACAGCCTGTACAACTGTTACTATAAAAATTTGCGTTATTCCACGTGTTTTATCTAAAAAAAAATCATATATTTCAACCTTTTAATGGATTTAAAGAAAGTGACAAGGGTTTGAATTCAATGTGGAAATTAAATGAAAAGGAAATTGAAAAGACTAAATCTTGATGAAGATATGCTTCAAGCTTATTTAATCCTTTCCGAGTAAAATGACAGTTTTTCTGATAACATCAAAGTATTCAATAAAATATAAGACAGGATTTTCTGTAATTATTCCTAACCATTTCTAAATTTGATACGTATTTCATAAGAGTTAGCTAAACTAACTAAAGAACGTAATATTTGTAGATACAGCATCTGTGTTTTTATAAAATTTGAATATATTTCTCGATTAAATTAAAATAAAGTCCTCTCAAAATTTGGTTCAAGTTAATTTGTTTCCTATTTTTTTAAAAAGCAAAAATAAATGTAATTTAACCTTTCATTGCTCAAAATTAATTTTTTTTTAATTGACGCAAGTCAGCTGTCTTATAATTTACAATGTTGCCAAATCTCTGATCAGTTGACCGGAGCTCATTAATAAAAGATTTTGCTTTATGCATTCCAACAATACTTTGGATCCCTAATCAACTTGTTCTCCAATCAGTTTATCATTCTGGTTATTATCGCCTTCACAAAATTGAGCATGAAGATGCTTCACCTAAATACATACAAATGATACAAAAAGAAAAACATAACATTTCGAAGAAAAATAACAAGATTAAAAATAGTTAACAAAGATAAACAACATAACATGTTGTAAGGCTGTAAAATGACCCTGCAACAAGTTAACCTGTATGGAAAATACAATTAAAAACAATGAAATCAAAAATTACAAGGGGGGGGGAGTAAAGCGTTAAGAAGGATACAATTTAAAAGGAAAACCAAACAAAGCTGTAAAATGACTACAATAATTGACTAGAATATTTGTAGATTTTATCAAAAGTTTTCAAACGACGCAAAAAAGACAATTCCCGATCAACAAGGATTTGAGCATTATCCCCACAACAATACAGTCAATGAAGATGTGCTAAATTGACAACACACTTTGACAAAATGGGCATTGTGGAGGATTCCCGTTTTCAATTAGAAATTCATGAATGATCGATTAGAACACGAGTGTAAATATATCCGAATGATTCATTTAGTGATGAGTGTTTGTTGTATTTGGAGATCTGTTATCGTTTCAACTCTGTATAGTTCGGACACTAAACCCCTCTCCCTCACAGTGGTTAGAACCCTAAGTTAAGGTGAAAGTGTCATTGTGTAATATAGGTGAACTGTGTGTATATGTTTATATAGATGATAGTCTATGTGTTGCGAGTGTTTGACTGGGGACCGCGAGGGACGCCAACCTCCCTCTTATTAGGTGCAGCTAGTCTGCACCTCCCCTGCGGTGCACCGTTGATAACCTTTATGCAACTGGCTTTTATAACAGATTCACGTGTGTTCTTTACTGATTTTCCTAACTGTTTTTTATGAATATTTGGAGAAATGGCGACTAACTAATACTTTGTGTGTTGGGTATTTAAGTTGTGCAATTTAACAATTTTTTTTTTTCAAAATAGTTGAAACCAATTTCGAAACAACTGAATTATAAGTTTTGTTCTAACGGCAGCTAACCTAAAATTTTGAGTGATTCAAAACATTAAAAAAACTCGAGATATAACCAAGAATTTCCTCTCTACAAAATTAGGGACGTTTAACCAACACTAGTTTTTTTTTCTGATACTGTAGTATGATTAGAGTATTTCAGTCTTAGTAATTTGTATTTTATACTATTTTCTTCTTTTTATTTTAAGGTAATTCTAACAGAAAGCTTTCATTTCTTTAAAAAATTCCAGGAATGCTAGAAGGATGTAAACGTATCTTTATTTAGTTGTCATAAAGATAGATACCTCATTTTTTCTGTTGGGTCTCTTTTAATTCATACCTTGTTCACTTCCGACCCTCTCTATTTTTTGATCTTTTTCTTAGATCGATGATGAGTACGAAGTTGTAAATGGTACGAAATCATCGCACAAATAATGAGTGTTCAATGTCGAGAGTCAAGGTACATTTTTTTTCTCAATTATCGTTATAGAATTGTACTTGTAATTCTGAACACGAGTTAGGCTTATTAGTCTTCACATTACAGAATACTTTGATTGAAATCGGTTGAATGGATTTTAATAAAATCATATTTTTGTATTTTATTTCTTTTGAAAGCTACTCCAAAACTTTAAATTATTATAAAAACGTCAAAAATGGTCAAAACATACTCACACACCAAGTTTAATTAAAATCGGTCGTGCATGTACAAATTAACAGACGATACGATTTAAGTTGAGGTCGTGTTTACAGCAAAAAAAGGAAGTTTAGAATATTTTTGTTTTGTTTTAAGACGGTGTCCAACATAAGTATCTAACCGAAATTTTTGGTAATGAATACTTTTGTAACTATGTTGATTGTGAACGGATAAACGAGCAAGTTTGTACAATGTTTCCACAACGTTTTTATATATTTACGACGTAGAAATGTATTCTTGTTTTTAACTTGGAACACAGTGTTGTTAATCTCCAGGATTGTGAATTTAATCAATTGTTAGGTTAACTTTATACCAACAATCCTTAAATGTCCTAGTAGATTACCAGTTTCGACCTTTAGTTGGTCATCTTCAGGTCCCTGACGTCAATTTTTTTTAATCGTCCAATTTTGGATTTCTTCATGAAATTACACTTTGAAATTTTGTGTTTGTTATTTATACTTACATTAATCTACATATTATTTTTGAATAAATAACATTGTAACAATAAATCACTGTCATAAATAAATCACTGTCATAAATAAATCAGTTTGTTATTTATACAAAAATGTATGTGTTTCTGTAGATGTTTGTAAGTATAAATAACAAACTAAAATATTCAAAGTGCAATTTCATGACGAAATATAAAATTGGATGATTAAAAAAGAAGAGCAACTGAAGATGACATAACTAACGGTCGAAACCGATAGTCCGTTAGGACATTTATAGATTGTTGGCATAAAGTAAGAATAACTTAATTGATCCTATTTTTAATTTATAAGTTTCTAAAATTTTCATCATAATTTTGTATCTTAAAATAACAAACCAATTTTATTGTTACCACAGCGAGTGTTTCTAAATTTAAACTTCAAAAAGAAAACAAGATTGTCAGCAAGTATTGGCAACGTATCCAATTGGCAAATCCCGAATTGATAGTTGTTTTCATAGTCAAGTTAAGTGATGTATTAATTTAACTAACAGACTTTATAAACTATGCAATTAGGATTTGAGTATCTAACTTCTAAATTTGATGTCTGTGTACACTAAGTGGTTATTTATAAATAATTTGCTTAACAAATCCAGCTTAACTGTGTTCCAACTACAAAGTCGCCATCCTCAGTGATACATGAGCAACAATAACTAAACTATAACTGTTATTATAGCTCATATATCACTGAGGATAGCGACTTTATCGTTGAAACGCGTTATATTAAGTAAACGTAATTTTTCTGAGTTCTTGTGTTTGAGTATTTTTTCTAATATTATCTCACAAATCAAGTGAATATTCATTTAAAAATTTTGTAGCTTAACTTTACTAGCTTTCAAATAACTCAAAATATTTTTTTCCGGACAACAAACAACAATAGTTACGAACATCCCACAAAGTCTAATGACGAAATATTCGTTAAATGACAGCAAATAAGAAGATAAATTGGCTCAATATACAAGTTTTGCGTCTCCACTTAGTTGGAAACTGCATCTTGCTGTAGGGAAACTTTCAGAAAGCTCAATTTGCTGCTTTTAATGCAAAATCTGATCTGAAATGAAGAAAGTTTTTTAATTTAACAAATCCATTCACACTTCTCTTCTTCGTACGGGCTAACAATCAGGTTTTACATTTAACTGGGCTTTATGTGTTCAATTTGTAACTTACTCCATTCTCATTTAGTGAGGATTCGCTTATTGGCAGAGAAATTGTGTTTTAAGAGCAAGGGGAAGGGTTTCTAAATAATTTATCTTTTTTCTTTTCCACTGGTACGTATAGTAGAGGAAGTTGTGCGATGTTTCGAAAAATAAATTTCGTATATACGTCAGAGAGTTCGAATAACGTTTTTTTTTAAATGATGTCTGTTTGAGCGATTATAACCTAATCAAAATATACGTGTGAGCATATTTTGTGACCTTTTTAATTTGTTGATCACTGGAAGATTGTGGGTTAAAAACAAAAATATAAGGATTCTCTCAAAATCAGTTATAACAATTTTGATTAAACTTTACCGAAGTATAGTCTCAAACTAAATATAATGATTAACAATAAAAGTAACAATCTATTTGATAAAGAGCAGTCTGGATTTAGACCTGCGAGTTCAGTTATTACAGCTGCAATTGATTATCTGGACTCTGTTATAAACTCTGTAGATAAAGGAGAAAAGGTACTGGGGTATTTATGTGGATCTAAGTAAAGCTTTTGACAGTGTATCACATTTAAAATTAATAAATAAACTGTCACAAATGGGCATAAATGGACCTGTACTTATGTTGTTTAAGTCTTATTTGACTAACAGACAGCGGTTTGTGGAAATACTGCATTTGATCAATGTATATCGACTCAATCAAAGCTAATAACCATTCAACATGGTGTTCCCCAAGGCTCAATTTTGGGACCTATATTGTTCTTGTGATATTTAAACGTTTTAACTAAAGTAATTTCAGATATTGAACAAAATAGCATTTGTCGGCATGTAGATGATGCAAACCTGAGAATCATGGAATTTCTAATTATCAAATTGAAACAATATCTAGATATAATTTAAGTAAAATTTATAAATTCTTTTCTGAAAATCAAGTTTTATTGAATTTATCGAAAACAAATGTTATGCTCTTTAACGTTAAAGTAAAAAAGGAACTAAAAAATGTACTTAGACAATGTTGAACTGAAACTAATTGTTGACAATAGGCTGAGTTGGTATCTTCACATTGATTATGTTGCTGGAAGGGTTTCTTCTGGCCTCTTTATTTTACGTAAGTTGCCAAGGATTTGCAGCTTGAATACAATGGGAATAGCATATTTTTCACATCTTCATTCAATTAAAACGTTTGATTTATGGAGCAACTTCTACTAAAAATATGGAAAGATTGCTTATTCTGCAAAAACGAGCAATTCGGATTCAGTTAAAGTTAGGTTGGAAAAATACAGTAAAGAAAAAATTTAAGAACTTAAACATAATGAAAATTTTCAGCGCATATATATTCCAGACAATAATACAGACTAAATTTAATTCTGGATATCTTCCCCAATTGAGAGATAACCACAACTACTTAACCAAAAGTAGAGTTATATTGCAATACTTTCATAGACTGAAATTCCTTGAAAACAAAACAACTTATTTGGGTAGTAAATTTAAAAATAGGCTACCAATAGAAATGAAAAAGGAAATAAATAAAGTAAGATTTAAAAGAATATTAAAGAATGTGATTTCAAAATCAATCTATTGTATTGAAGAATAATTGAAGTAATGAAATAGTATAAATAATAGCTGTAGTTGTCTAATAAATATACATGATGTTAGTTTGTAGTGAAAATTGATTTCATATTGACGCCATTTAAATTGTAATGCTGCAATGATGTGAATAAAGTTTATTATTATTAATGATCGTGATTTTTCCAAACATTTTGGTTTGTAAGTTATCGATAAAAACCATAACACCCTAACACTACTGTTCCATATTGAACAATAAGGTTAAGATTAAGGTTAAGGTTAAGGTTAAGGCAGGTTTAAGACAGGATAGCGTTAAGGTAGGATAAGAAATTAAATCGATAAGGAAATACCAAAAGTACGTGTATGAAATGAGAGATCGTTAAAAGGAAACAGTGTAAGGAAAGTTTTTAAATCCCTTAATTTAAAACTCAGATATTTTAGACTTTTAATACATTATATTTCCATTCTTTTCTAAAAATTCCTCCTTGCATTAAAACCACATTATTAAAACTTTTTATTCTTTTCAGAATTGTGTTAAAATTGGAACTTGCATTTCACAATCTCTGATTTATTCACATCACTCATCATTATAACTTTTTATAACACTTTTTCATAATTTATGACATATATGATATTTACGACATTTAATACATACAGTGAGATGGGGTGGTTGTTTTTAACCTTTGCTTTTTTCCATTATTTTGTTGTTGAATAGCAATATCAGATTTGTTCCAAAATCAAACCTATAGGCTACTGAATGTTAAAAAACTTTTAATATTTTTGTTCGTGTTGTTTTAAAGGCGAAAAACCTCTCGGTCATCATCACTGTTTAAAAAAAGAAAAAAAGAAGATAAAATAAAAACTCTTATCTCTCGAATACTTTAATAGCTTCAGGTTCGTAAAAGAACAAGAGTTGGTCAAGAGAGATGAAGAGAAGAATCTAACCCAAACAACACAGAAAAAGTTGTAGATCCAGCTAGGTGACTTCGGGATTACTAAATCCATAATCACTAAAGTGTCCCCCGACGGTTTAAAGTCGAAAAACCTCTCGGCCATTATCGCCTTATAAAAGACAAAACAAGAAATAAAAACTCCTAGCTCTAGAGTCAGGGTTGGAAAAGAACAAGAGTTAGTTAAAAGAGACCTAATAGGAGAGATGAAGGAAGATCTAACCTAAGACTACATGAAAAAAGTGAAACTCCAGGTAGATTCCTAACCTAACCTAACCTAACCTAACCTAACCTAACCTAACCTCACCTCACCTAACCTAACCTAAATTAACCTAACATAACCCAACCTAACCTAACCTAACTTAACCTATCCTAACCTAACCTAACCTAACCTAACCTAACCTAACCTAACCTAACCTAACCTAACCTAACCTAACCTAACCTCACCTAACCTAACCTAACATCACCTCACCTAACCTAACCTAACCTAACCTAACCTCACCTCACCTAACCTAACCTAACCTAACCTAACCTAACATCACCTCACCTAACCTAACCTAACCTAACCTAACCTCACCTCACCTAACCTAACCTAACCTAACCTAACCTAACCTAACCTAACCTAACCTAACCTCACCTCACCTCACCTAACCTAACCTAACCTAACCTCACCTCACCTAACCTAACCTAACCTAACCTAACCTAACCTCACCTCACCTAACCTAACCTAACCTAACCTCACCTCACCTAACCTAACCTAACCTAACCTAACCTCACCTAACCTAACCTAACCTAACCTAACCTAAACTTTCTTAGCTTTTACCACCATCATAAATTTCTATAAATTACGTATCATCACATTTCAATAAAAGTTTTAACGAAATCGGTAGTAACGATTTTGAAAAATTGCGTATTTCTTAACAGGTAGTTTTTTTGTTTAGCTAAGGAAGTCGGGATTGCCACATCTGTATTTAAACGTAATTTGAATGCTCATTTGTTTAAGCGATTTGGAAATAAAGTATATTTTGTTGTATATACATGTGAGACAGGAAAACAAGAGACAATACAAAAATAATTGCGTAGAAAAACAAATAGTTAAAAAAAAAGAAAAGATTTCTTGAATACTACATGATATTTTCAAACAATTATAAAGAGTGTTTCAAAACTTATATTTTGTGATTCCACAGCTAAATATAAGAAAAATAATTCACGAAAACATAGGTTCAGAAACGCTTCTTTTTTGTTTGTGTTTATTTTGAAAAATAAAATAAATAATAATAATGGTACATTTAGAAATCATTAAGATCTGGAATAATGTTATTTCACGCCAAACATAAAATAGTAAAAATTTCGTGAGATAAAAATTCCAAATTACAAAATGTTTGATTTTAGGCTAATTGTGTTTTAAAGAAATTATTTTTTAAAAGGTTTTTGTTCATAACTCGATTATCCTTCACCCTACAAGAAAGTTTTAAAAATCACTTTGTCTGCCGATAAAAGAGGAACAAATTTTGTACATTTTTCGTAAAACGAACCATTTCTGTGAAATTTAAATATTAAACCTTTTAAACTGCCGACATTTTGAAAATTCCGAAAGTTTTGGTTCTTGATATGCACACGAAATCTGTACATCAAATTAAACTAGAAATCTTTATAATTTCCAAGGTTATTTACGAAAACACATAAAATATCCAACAGACGGAAAACGAGCGTTTATGTGAAGTTTTTTTTTTCATACAGTAATCACGAAGTATCCTTCTGGAACACCCTGTACATAAAAATTCAATAAATTAAGTTTATTTTTAACAATACTTCTCAACGCCCTAAAAGACGGGAATAATTTAATTCAAATTGTCTCTAATTTAATGCAAAAACTAGCAAACCGTCTAAAATAAATAGGCTACAGGATCGTGTCGGCTCATGTTGCATGTCACTCGCCGGACATTTTAAATTTTATATAAAATATTGAACACTTGTTTTGCGACACGATCCCTCCTTTGATTCTAATACTCTTTAGTGTTCCATAACGCATGACTAGCCGCTAGTTGAGCGTTCCTTCTAAGATATACGTGCGGTGTGGAATAGTCCAGGTTTGTTGAGGATACGATTAAAATGTCCCTTCAACTTTACGTATTTCTCACAAATTAATAAAACAGAAAGTGAAAATTAGTAGCTTTTTACAGTCGTCAATTACAGTATAGCAAGATCTCAATAACAGGTGGCTGTTTGAGTGGTAGGAATGATTTTGTTTTGTGGCTGCCAAGAAAACCCCCGATCTGACCCCGTGGATATCCACTATCGTTTAGATGTGTGGGGCCACCCTCGGGGGATATTGAAACTTACTAGATAATTAATTACACAAAAGCTTTATTTTGGTGTAAAAATAAGTAATTCATTTGAACTGAAGGTGTAATTATTTTGCCTCGAAATCACGTACTTGTTTTTCGATCACCCTGTACATTCTAACGGTCCAAAGAATGTAAAATACGTCCAGAGTAGACACTAGTTTCTTTATTATTTATAACTGTGAAGGCTCAATAATTAAATAATTTTCTATTAAGGGGTTGTTTTTTGCGTTTTTTTTAAATACTAAAAAACAGTACGTTCTTCATCGCGTTATTAAAAAAACGAAAAAAAACATAAAATAAAGTCTTTGAATAATAGTGTCAGAGTCAAAAAGTACAAGAGTTTGTCAAGAGATACCTGATAGGAAAGATGAAAGAGGGGATCTAAACACAAAGTTCCCTAAGGATTGCTAAGGACGCACTTACTATGAGAGAAGCCGAAGCCCTGAGGCTGTAAGGTGTGACTCTTGAGGGTTCTTATAAAAAAATGAAAAAAATATAAATTAAAAAAGTTGCTCAATCTCAAATTTAGAGCAAGGGAAAACAATCAGCTGACTTTGAATTGCTCTAATACAGTTTCGTGTTTTCCCACCAGGAGCACTAATGTTTCTTTCCAATGTATTTATGCGTTTGAAATTAGCTGATCTAAACTATTTAACAATAGAATTGTCAAAATAAATAGTCAAACTTTACTGTTCTATTTACGTGTTTGAAAATGACTGCTGCAAATGTTTCTAACATACCAGATACGTTATTGAAGAAAGTTACTAAACCTACAACCAGAGAAATCTCGCCATAGATATGAAGAGGAATATAGTAAGTTTTCTGAGTGATGCAGAGTTGAAAATGTTAAACTAAAAAAAGTAAGAGAGAAAGTTTTATTGGTGTATTTGTCTGATAAATCTAAAGACAACATTTTTATAGACCAACAAAAGTCCAAAAAATAGATAATACAAACATGACCTCTACAAACATGGCAACATTGCAAGGACTTCACAAAAAAACATCTAAACGAAGGAATCAATGTTACCAATAATCTATTATGAGAAACGTACTATTTTTATTTTTATTTGTGTGTGTGTGTGTGTGTGTGTGTGTGTGTGTGTGTGTGTGTGAGTGTTTGTTTTTTTCCAGTTTTTGATCGAATTTCCGCAAAATAAATTCACTATCGCTCCGGCAAAGGTTACTTTTGGTACTAGCAATAAAATATACTATACGCTTATAAGAAATTAAAATTTTAGTTTTGTTGATAACTCTGTTATCCTTTGATCTATAAGAGAAAAAACAAAACAAAAATTGAAAAACTTTTGCTTCCTTATAAATTTATTTTAAGTTAACGGTTTTCAGTGTTAAATATTTTAAACGGCTGCCATTTTTAATATATACAAAATAAAGTCTTTGTTTTTGGTACACTTGTAAAAGGTAACATAAAAAAATACTTGCATCAAATCTAAACTGAATGTTTGGAATATTTCCAAACTTATAATGGTTTTCTCTAAACATAAAATGGCGGATTGACGGAAAACTAAGTGTTTTTTGATCTAATATTTAAACGAACAATTTGATTTAATTTTTGCTAACTATAAAAACAATTTTTTTTCGCTCTCTCTCTCTCTCTCTCTCTCTCTCTCTCTCTCTCTCTCTCTCTCTCTCTCTCTCTCTCTCTCTCTGTCTGTCTAGGCTGTCTGTCTGTCTGTCTGTCCGTCTGTCTGTCTGTCTGTCTGTCTGTCTGTCTGTTCCTTACTTATTAGAAAACATTCTAAAAGTTTCTCCGTTTTGTTTTAAACCACTCTGTACCTACAAGTTCATTAAATTCAGTTTACTATCTCACACCGCCCAAACACACAGGATAATTTTAATTAAAACTTCACGAATTTAAAGCAGAAAGTAGTAAATACAGTTTAAAATGAATTCACAATAGTTTCAGTTCAGACTGCGTGTTGGATGTTGGAAACCATTACGTCAGTTGCGGGGATATTTAATGCTATTATAAAATATGTACACGCCTGTTTTGCCTTTATTATGCAACACTGGCTTTCCTTTGATTTCAAACTTCATTAGGGAATTGTATGTTTAGAGTTGACATTAATTGTCAATCAATACTAAGGATTAACAAAGGTAAATCAGCTGTTTTACTTTATTAATAAAACACTCTTCTAATTAATTATAACATTTGTAACAATCTGATATTTATTTTAGACCCTGTGTGCAAGTTTTTACTGTAAATTAATGAAGTTTAAATTATTCTGTGTGATGGGCGTTGATGAAATTTAAACTTAAATGAAAGGATTTTTTAGCTATGAGTGTACAGTAAAAAAAAGTGTTTACATCCTTTCCTTGGTTAGAAGCTCTTAATTATTTTATAAAAAATAAATTAGATATTTTAAAATACCCCGCAGGTGATTTTTATTATTTGTTTTTTACCGATAACTTATGAACTGGTAGGTTAGGTTGGATTTGATTAGGTTAGGTTAAGGTTAAAAAGATCCCGACCAATACGTTTTGTTTGGGTTCTTAGACGCTACACTTTATCAAATTTTATAACTTTATAATGCCTACATGATGATTTTATTAATTGTTTTTCACCAATAACTCACGAACTGGTAGGTTAGGTTAGGCTTGGTTAGGTTAGGTTAGGTTAGGTTTTGGAGATACGTTTTGTTAGGGTCCTTAGACACTATATTTAAGCAAAATTTGATCAAAATAGTTACAGACGATTTTATGGTCAACTTATCGATATATGGTTTTTTTACCGATACCTCTTGAACTAGTAGGTTAGGTTAGATTAAGTTAGGTAAGGGTTTGAAGGGATACGTTTAATTTTGTGTTTAGATGCTACATTAAGCAAATTTAATCAAAATTGTTAGAGCCCATTTTGAAAATCGTAATTTTACATTTTTTTAAGGGAGTTACCTTCAAAAGATTTTGTTAAATAAATGAAACAAACTTTCCGAGATTAATCAAAATATGACTACATTCTAAATTTAATTAAAATCGGTCCAGTAGTTTGGATTGTAAAATACTACACTTACGACAAACAGACATTTCTCCAAAAAATTAATAAATAATTTGAACTCAAGTGAACTGAAAAAAATATATCCGCGAAAAACTCGACATTGATTTTTTGACCATCATATAATTTTAAATTACGTAAACAGGTGTTTTCAAACTATATTCCATAACTAAAACAGTCCTTACTAACATGTCCAATAATGCCATTTTGTGTTTTTTACGAAAAAAACAATTATTTTTTAAAAATATATCAGTTATTAGGGCCAAATTTGCTATACACATTTTCAATGTAAACTTTTATCAATGTACTAAAAATAAAAACTTTATGTGCATGTTTCCAAAATGGCGACCGTTAAATATTTTAAATGTATAATTTATCAAAAACCGTTAATTAAAAAAAAAAAATTAAAACAACCGCCATTTTTGAAAACATGTATTCGTGGTTTTTGATACATTGATAAACGATCTCATATAAAATATGTGTGCGAAATTTGGAATCGGTATCCAATTTATTTTCCAAAATGTCGGACAGACGGAAAACTAACCATTTTACGACATGTGTTCAATGAAATGTTTTTACTTATTTTGACCAAGTATCATACCCTGAAAACGCAGCTTGGAAAACACCCTTCATATGGGAAAGAAAAAGATTTCTTGTTTTTCAAAATAATACAAGATCACTCAGGTTAATCAAATAATTCTTGTTAGAAGTATATTTATAAACTGCTTCCTTATTTTGTAAGTTTTTCCTTCAAGCGAAGAGACGTTGTTGATTTCCAAAGAGCACCGCAAAGTCTAAGTGCCACTTTAACTCTCAATAGAAATGAGACAAAAACATCCCCACACAAAAATACAAATTTGTCATCTAGACTTGAAGGGCAATACACCAGTCAACCCTTACTTATCTTTCCACTGTAACTAATTTTATTTAAATTTCTTAAACCTTTTCTCACAGAGATGAGAGAAGTTTAGAATCTCAAAATGAAGTATCTCTCGAAGTAGACGTTGGGTCAAAAACAACGTCTATTAAAGACATAAATAAAAACTTCAAGAAGTTAAAGGTTAAAACTTAGGTTAGTTCCTGCGTCATAAAACACGTAGTTTATTTATTGCGCAAGTATACATAACTTCTTCCCTCATTTACATACGAACATATTTTTTTCAAACACTCTTGATAAGTAAAATATTTACAAACATCAAATCTATACATCTTCTCCGCGTTCAATTTACTACAGAGTGAGTAATCATCAAAGGAAGGGGAATAACTCAATGTCATAGCTTCAAACATGTTTACGGCTTTACTGTAAAGATCACGTGCCTGCTAGATTTACAGACTTCAAGGAAATTATATTAAAGTAGTAAATTTTACAAGATGCATTACTTATTGTTTGTCACTTTCGTGGACCGAATAGAATAGAATAAATCTTTATTTTATGTGGCGATATTAGGATAACAAAGTCCTTTCTTACAGTTAACTTTAACAATTACAAAATATATTAACCATTTGAGATGTACATATTAAATCAAACATACATTGAATAAAAAATTAATAATTGTATACTTATTTTTATATACAACTATAAAAATAAAGTAAAACATATAATAATTTCAAAATATAAAATAAAATATATAATAATTACAAAATATAAATACAAAATTGTCTACTTACTTATAAATACAACTGCAAAAACAAATAAACATATAATAACTACAAAAAATTAAGTGATTAATTCTCTACTAGTTTATAAATATAACTACAAAAATAAATAATAATTACAAAATATAAACCTCAAAATTGTCTACGTATTTATAAATACAACTACAAAAATAAAATGAACAATAATAAACAGAAAATAAAATACAACATTGTCTATTTATTTATAAATACAACTACAAAAATAAGATGAAACATAAAATAATTACAAAATATAAATACTAAATTTTATATTTATTTATAAATACAACTAAAAAAAATTAAAGAAACATATTATAATAATTACAAAATATAAACCTCAAAATTGTCTACTTATTTATAAATAAAACCACAAAACTAAAATAAATATATAATAATTACAATATATAAACCTCAAAATTGTCTACGTATTTATAAATACAACTACAAAAATAAAATGAAACATAAAATAATTACAAAATATAAATACAAAATTTTCTACTTATTTATAAATACAACTAAAAAAATTAAAGAAAGAAAATATAATAATTACAAAATATAAACCTCAAAATTGTCTACTTATTTATAAATAAAACTAAAATAAACATATAATAATTACAAAATATAAAGAATAATTGTCTACTTATAAATACAACTACAAAAATAAAATAAACATACAATAATTACAAAATATAAAATACTAAATTGTCCACTTATTTATAAATAAAATCAATAAAAACATATAATAATTGCTATATTAAAACTAACTCAGAAGGAAAAGACAACAACTACAAACGAGGATTAAAATTAGTTCCCCGGAACAGCTCAGACACCACGAAAAATTACGAAACCAATACTTCAAAGTATTTTTAAACCTTGCACGATCCTTCATGATTTTAATATTACCCGGCACCGAGTTCCAAAGTTCATTGTAAATAATTTATTAAACATAACAGTTGTGTGTTTTCGTATAAGTAATAAGGATATTCCTTTTCGGGTATCTCTGGAATTGATGGAACTAAATACACTTCTGCCAGCGAGACAATCCAGTGAACAGAATAACGTGAAGTAACAACAAAATACAATAATTTCTAAAAGTAAGTTTAAATAACAGTTATTGTTTTCAGTATTCAGAAACAATATCATCAGGTTTTTAAATCAGAAATGTAAGGTAAACAATAATTTCCAAGCACGTTGTAGTGTTACCTAGTTCTATTGTCACGTCATTAATTACAGTGTTACAATAATTGAAATATCGAAAAATGTATGCTGTTAACAGATGAACTTTAGCATTAAATGGCAGTTTATTGTTAATGTGTGCATGCCAGTAAAAACTTTATTACACGTGTCATTTATATCTCTTAAAATATAATTTGTATTTACAATAACTTTGCGTTATATCATTTTCTATGTGCTCTAAACTTGTTTTTATTTTCTTAACGTATAATTAAAAAGTTTTGGTAGTTGACATCAGAAATAAAACACTTAATTATGATTTTTTCAATTCTAACGATGTTGATGAAATTTAGCTGAAGTATAGCTTTTTCCCTTGCTGTGAAAAAGGGAATAAATTTACTGTCATTATCTTCTTATAAAAAAAAAGAAGGAAAAATGAACATATAATTAAGACTTCTAACCATCGAATACTTTAATAGTGTCAAGGTCGGAAAAAATATTATAAAGCGAGATATGATAGGAAAGATGCAAAAGAGGGATCTGACCCAAGGTTAAATGTAATAAGTGAAGTTCCTTGGGAATGTTAAGTCTGTACTCACTATAAGTGAGCCATAGAGGGTAATTGTAACTTCTAAGGACATAAACAAAACGTTCAAAAAGTGTGTGCAATAAATAGATGTTTTAAATATTAATATAATATATAAATATAATAAATGTTAATATAGCTAAATATTTCCTATATTATAGAGTTAACATGAAATTTGGTTTATACAAATTGAATACTCATATGGTATTATATTTTAGTTTTGCTAAATATATTTTACAGTCTATTTTAACTGGGTCACCATTCAAATGAGATACCTTACATACTTTTTCATCTCTATAAAATGAATGTATATGACCTTAATGAATGAATATGTATTTATGTTTTTGTTTAGTTTTGAATAAAATAAAAATACTTGTTCCTTTTAAAAAATAAATACAGAAAATATAGAAAACAAACCTGCACTACAAACAAATAAATAAAACCCCGATTTTATAGACCTGTCCAGGGCTATATGTGTATTTCCTATAAACTAATTGATGCTAAACTACACACTAAATCATAAAATACAAATAAAACTATAAATTTAATTCGATTTGACTAAAGTAGACAAAACCGCAGCCGACCAAAAAAAAAAAAAAAGAACTTCCTATTTTAATTACTTTAAACAAAATATTTAAAACCATGTGCATTACTAAATCAAATTTTATCGCAAATCAACTAAATTCCTAACCCAATTTAAAACTAAATATACACTCAACCCCTTTTTTCATCTATCACTCGCTCATTCTCTCTATCTATCAAACTATACTATACAATATACATAATTACAAATTGTCCATACCAAGTTATACAATTTTAATTTTCAGAACTAATTTGATACCAACATAACACCAAACTCAAGCCAAGCACATTTATCTCCCTTTACATATACACCTATTCACATGCTTACACATATAACATCTTCGTACAAAACGCACACACCACCACACAAACACACAAAATCAGTTTTTCTCACTCCCACACATACATTATTAAATTAATACTTTAAAATAGCGTTCAAATTGTTTTTTTTCTCTCAATTAAACGTTGTCTTAATAACCGGGAAAATGTATTCTTACAAACAGGTGCTAGAAATGCAGAGAATTATAAAACAGTCAAATTAGGTTTATGTACAAAAGTATTTAATTTATTGAGTAAAATTTGAGTTCTTGGTCAGGCTATTAGCCCTCCTTTCAAAGAAACAATTTTCGTACTTTATACACATCAAATGTATTAACCATATTACAGAGGAAAAAGTAGGTAAGGTTTTTTGTAAATCTTGTAGTTTCAGAGATCCAAATGGTAGCCCAATTAAAAAAAGACAATATATTTATTAGTAAACTATTTACACTGTCAGTACTTTGTGGGTTTAATGACAATATCTCCAGGTCTTTAACGTGCTAAAAATAGAACAGAGCTACCCTTAGCTCTCGATAGCTAGGGGTGGGAGGAGAACTTGAGTTTTTTGACAAAAGTTTTCATTTTACATCACACTGCTAAAACTGAACAAAAGTATCCTTCAGGGCCTCACTATAGTAGTACAGGCTTGCCAACCCTGAGGAAGCTTGCTGGGTTTACCTTACTTCATTTAGTCTTGGGTTAGATCCCTTCCTATCAGATCTCTCTTAACCAACTCTTGTTCTTTTCCGACGCTATTAAATGAAATCATATTTTTAAGGCGATGATGAAAGAGAAGTTTATACCCTTTCAACAATAAAACGAACAAAGAAGCAGTGTTCGTAAAATGAAAACTTTTATTTATTTTTCCCTCTACATAATTTTCACAACACCGCCTACATTTGGTGAAGAAAAACGAATATTCCAACTTGATTATTTCTCGTCAAGCAACGATAAAAAAAAGGATTGTTTTACTGGTGTTACAATTTTATAAGAAAATATAATTCATAAAAGTGGTACGACCCGTGACTGTTTGCAGCTTAAGTCATGGAACTCCATAAACTGAAAGCTTAAGTCATTCTTCTTACAAAAGAACTTCATCATAGTCATTCATCTCAAGACTCCTTGGAAGATTACTGTCTTGAAAAGTAAATCTAGCGTTGTTTTCTTTTTATATATTGAGAAAAACATTTTTGTTTTATATTTATATAGTTAACAAAATCCTACATCACCCTTAATGAAAATTCTAAATCTGACTTTATTTCTTCAACAATCCGGTTTTAAATTGTTTATCCACTATCTAATCCAAGAAATAAATAGCGCCATTGGCGTAGTTACCCAACCCTATCATACGATGTAATACAAACAGATCCTGTAAATGTACTCCCATCAGTTGGTTAGGTTAGGTTAGGTTAGGTTAGGTTAGTTTAGGTTAGTTTAGGTTAGGTTAGTTTAGGTTAGTTTAGGTTAGGTTAGGTTAGGTTAGGTTAGGTTAGGTTAGGTAAGGTTAGGTTAGGTTAGGTTAGGTTAGGTTAGGTTAGGTTAGGTTAGGTTAGGTTAGGTTAGGTTAGGTTACGTTAGGTTAGGTTAGGTTAGGTTAGGTTAGGTTAGGTTAGGTTAGGTTAGGTTAGGTTAGGTTAGGTTAGGTTAGGTTAGGTTAGGTTAGGTTAGGTTAGGTTAGGTTAACCTAACCTAACCTAACCTGAAATTTGTCATCGTGGATTTTCCTCCTATACAAAGAAGTTATTTTCAGAAATGTAATTTCTAATGCTGATATTAAAAGAAAATGTATTATCTGAGATAGTTACGAGATTTAGGCCCCAACCAACGACACGAGCCTAGCGAGTGAAGGGTAAGTTACTTCAGATATGTACAACTTTGATACCCTCAAGAAGCGATGTTGATACTCGGGTGAAATGGATACTCGGATTACTCGGTTTCAAATTATTTCAATACTCATATTATTATTTCGAAATCGAGTATCTGCGCACAATGATTTTGCGCATCGGATTCGAACTAAGCTTTACCAATCAGATCATTTTAGATAAACCTACACTTTTGCGTTCTATCTGTTAGACTGATCCACCAAGTATTTATTTTTTTAAACAATATGTGATTGACACTTGTAATACGTAATTAAATGTTATCCTGCCTTGGCACAAATTCACTAATTTAACGTTAGTAGGCTACAATTATTACCAACATTAATAATTTTGTTGTTATTTAAAATAAGTTAATTTACTATATTTTTTTTGTCAAGATGGTAACTTATTAATATTTATTTAAATATAAATAATACGTTTTGTTAATGTGGAAATAAATGAATATTATTATTTTAAATTGAACTTGTTACCCAATCTAAATCGTTTTAACTCAAAATCTTAAAGTTTAATTAATGTGTAGTGAAAAATCAGCTAAGAAACTAATATAACCAAAGTAGAAATATTCATTGTTGAACAGCTTTAGAACTACATATATTTCATTTTATACATACTTTTGTGTCTGTCAAATGTAGTCCTTGTTTGAATTTCCTTCTATGTGGCTACATGTTTCGCTGCCACAGGCAGCATCTTCAGGCCAACTATTATGTCCACAAAACACTTATTAGTGTAAGTGTAAGTGTTTTGTGGACATAATAGTTGGCCTGAAGATGCTGCCTGTGGCAGCGAAACATGTAGCCACATAGAAGGAAATTCAAACAAGGACTACATTTGACAGACACAAAAGTATGTATAAAACAAAGTAGAAACACCGAGCATTTTGATTGGAATTGACACAACACTAACGAATATCGTCGTCCGAGGATTTTATTTCGAATTCATACTCGCACATTACCTCCTCCTTGTTCCTAGTTACGAGGATTTCGTCCGAATATTTTAATACGAAACCGAGGATTTTAATACTCTGAATGCTCCTAGGGTTTTGATACTCGGACTCACCGAGTATTTTAATTCGAACTCACACATCACTACCCTCAAGGGCCGAAATACTAACACGAGAGAAGCAACTATTTATATACCAATACAATTTAAAATTTCCTGCAAGACCCAATAAACAATCTTTTGGGAGTTATATTTAAAGAAAAGTTTGTTTTCAACCATCAACTCGTTTTCATTATGAAAAGTTTATTTTAACTACATAAAATTATCTATTGTGCGACCATATAACATACAAAAGTAAATTTAACGACAAAAATATCGTCGCCATTTTGAAATATGTTGGATTTTTTCCATAATCTAATCAAATCATACTTTAGATGTTTGTACTAAATTTTGGGGCCAATCAAACAACTTGTAGTCAAAAAATGAAGTTTTGCTTTATGGTCTTCGTTTTTGCTCAAACAAACGAAAAAATAAGAAGAAAAAAACTGGGTACACTGAAATATTTCTAATTTTATATTTATATAGTTAATACTTTGAATAAACTTTATATTTATTTCAAAGCATTTCTTGAAAATTAATATTAGCAATACAAATAATAATGGATGTTACAATAGAAAGAAATCTAGAAGAGGGTAACTAGAATTAATAATAAAACCAGTGACCTGGGGAAAATAAAGTACAATATCCCTCAGGGGTCAGTACTTTCTGGTCCTCTATTCTTTTTATATATATTAATAGTTGATTAATTATTTACGTGACGGTTGTTTTAAGGATCATTTCGTCGCATTTGCAGACGATATCGTGTTTTTCTACAACGAGCTGATGGCCCAGTTTCACTGGGGATAGTTAAGATGGTTTTATAAAGATATAATATTTTCAGCACAACCCTAATGGTGGAGCTATGGAAATAAATTATGTCCAAATACAGCAACACACCAATTTTGATCAAAATCGACCCATAAATAACAACGATATGATACTTTGTTTTAGTAAAATACATTCTTGGAGTGGAACATTTTCAAAACCCTTTTTTAGTACGCGTCTACAGACCTACCTCAAAACATATTAAAAAAATAATAGCTTTAGGCTTCTTGGATCCAGAGTCTTAGTGATAAAAATAACCCTTTGAGTGGAATATTTTCAAAACTCTTTCTTAGTACGCGTCTACAGACCTACCCCAAACCATGTTAAAAAATTCACAGCTCTAGGCTTCTTTGATCCAGAGAAATGTCTTAGGGATTAAAAAACACCCTTGGAGTGGTACATTTCCATGACTCTTTCTTAGTACGCGTCTACAGACCTACCCCAAACCATGTTAAAAAATTATTAGCTCTAGGTTTCTTGGATCCAGAGATTTCATGGGTCCGTGGGTTTCGACTCATGAATATATTATATATATAACAATAGAAGTGATATATTGTTTCAAAAAGTTTATAATAACTCAAAATGTACTTTGTGGACGAGCTTAAAGAGATAATAATTAATTAATCGTACAACTTGTAATATACAAATCAAATTTGTATTTAAATTGAGACTATACATCGGTCAAATTAAAGTTGTATTCAAAATGCTTTAAAAAGCTATAAATATAAAATTATACAAAACTAGAGGAGACCCCTGACTGCTTTGCACGCTAACCATGCCAGCTGCGCTCACAAATCACTGTTCCTTATTATGATTTAATGTTATTAAATTACTAAGATTATTAGCAAAGAGTAATGTAATATTTGATTCAAGTTAAACATACGGAATTGATTTATTATAAATTATAAAATATATACAGCGTGTTTTAAAAATTTGGGTACTAACTTCGGAAAGTGATTCAGAACACCAAAATAAATAAAATGTTCTCATAAACATATGTACGAAAACGCTTGTTATCGGTTTGTCGGTCATTTTGTGTTTTTTTGAAAAATAATGATAACTTTAGAAATTACAAAGATTTCAAGGTCAACTTGGTGTACATATTTGTTATGCTATATTTTACCAATATATGAAGAATCAAATCTTTATGTTACACATTTTTAAAACGTCAGACGTTTCACATTTTAATAAAATTAATGGTTTTAGAAATATTCAATATTCAAAATTTTAAACGGCAGCGATGATGAAATATTATAAAATAAAGTTTTATTTCTACACTATATTTATACTGGAAATTTTAATAATTTCTAAAATTATCATTATTTTTTGACAAAAGAAAAATCTCCGACAAACGTTTTTGAATAAATATTTATAGGAACGTTGATGCTCTAAATTACTTCTAAAAGTTAGAACACATATTTTTGAAACACCCTGTATACAAACATTTTTCGTACTGCGTCAATGTAATGGGAAAAAAGGCTATATTTGTAAGACAAAAAAAATCTTTATTGCAACAATCCGTTTTCTGACAGACGGTTTTACATCTCGTAATGTGTGGTCAGCACAACGACTTCCCGTCTACGTGACTAGAATTCACTACTTGATCCCGCGATGTTGGATCAATACCTTAACTTTTACCCCCTCAAGAGAATCGAACTCACAACTTCTTACACACAAGGTGAAAGTTTTAAATTAACCAGGATTTATTTGTAGAATAAATGACGTTAGCGATTTTAGAATAATTTTGTTCGACACAGAAGAATTCATAACCTTTTTAAAAAAAAAATAGTGATTTAAACTCCCTAGATATTTAAAAGCGAAAAACTTTTCGGTCATCATCCCTTATTAAAAAAGGAAGAATAGAATATATAATAAACACTTCTAGCCCTCACATACCGTAATAGCGTCAGGGTAGTAAGAGAATCTGATAGGAAAGACTAAAGAAAGAGAGATCTGTTTTTTTCCCCCTTAATTTAGGAGAAAATATATTTACATAAAATAAAAGCACTCAACAACTAGATCAAACAGAGCTCATATTTGTAAGATTTAAGTAAAGTTATTTCCAATTTTTTATTATATCTACAGGAATTCATCTTTCTTTTAAAGAATTTTTTAAAAAATGTATAAAATTATAAATATCTTGAAATAAAACTGACTAACTTAAAATGAATTTAGTTTCACTTTTATAATTTTAAATATTTGACGTTAAATTGTTTGAAATATACATGAGAAAATAAATTATTTGGAATTTTAGGAACGATATATAAACTGTATGAACTTAATAGAATATAATTCAATTTTTTTTTTTTTTTAATATTATTAATTGTTTAAACGAACAGAAATTATATTCTTCCAACTGTCACACAAAGACACTAACTTGATATAGACAACCCAAAGTATTAAAGTGTTTCTACTCACCACGGACTGCTACGAGACTCGTAGAGACGCTATAAACCAGAGCACAAGAGCAGTGAAGCAACGACGCGTACAAATGCCGTCGGGCAACTAGTGGCATTAAACATATTACAAGGAAGCTTTTTAAACGCATGCGCCAATACGCTTACACGACAAGCTGTCTACTCTTAAAGCTGTAAATAAATTACTGTATAGGAAAAGATTAAACTGAGAATAAAAAGAAATCTCTGTCAAGGAACTACGTCACAAAACAAATCTATAAAAATAAGGGAATCTTCCAAGGAGATTTTTTTTTTTAAATTCGCCAACATTTAATTCTTTTCTGATGTCTAAACTAATAAAAAATACTCCACAAGTGAAAAAAAGTATATATATAAGTTTTAAATAATTTGTAATTTATCGTAAAAATATTAAAATAGTATGAAATGAATTTATATTGTATGAGGCTAAGTTAAGATCACAGTTTCCTCTTTATCATTTAATTTGAACAATGACAAAATGAACTTATATACTTATAAAATCAAACACATAATTATTATGAATATAAAATTAAAAATTGTCTACAATTATAATATATATATATATAATACAGGGTGATTCACAAAGTTTTACCGACGTTTCTGAGCTCATTCTACAGTCAAAAAGAAAGCAAAAACTTGACATAAACATATGTCCTATAACGCTTTGGTAACTAGTTACGGCTAGAGAAAGATTTCGCTCTTATTTCTAAACACCGGTGAAATTTAGTTTAGCTGAAATCCCTGGAACTCAAATTTGGTCGTTTTATAGGCAATTTGAGCTGAAAAACTGTAAAAAAAGTAGGTTTTATAACTGTTTCTCCAGTAGTTTATGAGAAAACTGTAGTAAAATAAATATTGGGTACGAAAATATATTTTTTTAAAGTTTGCTATGAAATAACTTTGTTTAATGGTTGATAAACGCATATATTATTCATTTTTCATGGACGATTAAATGTCGAAATGTATTTACAATTTCTACAGGAAGAATTGCCACAGTTACTTGAAGATTATCCTGTACACCCTCCCCACTTCTCGCTAGCTGTGCGAGCCCACTTGAATCGGCGTTTCCCAGATCGATGGATTGGTCGTTGCGGTATCTAATCCTGGTCACCCAGGTCGCCAGATCTGATACCAGTCGAGTTTTGATTTTGGAGAAGAATGAATAATATTGTTTGTAAGACTAAAGTTCATACCTGTGAGGAATTAATAGCCGGCATTATGGATGTCGCTGCGCAACTTAAGGCAAGCCCTGCAGAACATATGAAATCCATGAGAGTATTGAAGTAGAAGGACAAATTGTTGGAAAATTATAACAACATTTAGTGAGTTAATTTACCAGATACTTAAATATCAGCTAATAGGGTTATAATTGTAATTATTCAGTAAACATTGATGTTTTGTTTAAAATAAAGAATATATATTTTCCGTTTGTATTTGATTATTTTTTTACCTTATCTTGCACCAATTTATTCAGAATTAAATTCCCTACAAGTTTTGTTGAAAACTTTTACTGTTTAACTGTGTTTATTAGCCATTTATCAAAGTTATTTCAAAGCAAACTTTAAAAAGTATGTTTCTCGACCTAAATTATTTGTGTTTTACTCCAGTTTCCTCATAAACTACCAGAGAAACAGTTCTGAAACCTATTTTTGTACCGTTTTTCAGATCAATTTGCATATAAAACCATCCAAAGTCCCCTTTAATTTGGGTTCCTGAAATTTCAGCAAGACTGAATTTTACTGCTGGACTGAAATTTTTCGCTAGCCGTAACTTGCTACCAAAGCGTTTTAGGATATACGTTTAATGAAGTTTTTTTTCTTTCTTTTGACCTGTAAGAATGAGCTCAGAAACGTCGGCAAATTTTGGGAATCACCCTGTATAATAATAACTAAATTAACAATAAAAAATACAAATATACACATCCGAATTACTACCTCGAAAAAGCCCAGATACCACCATCTACTCATCATCATAAAACCAGTTGTTCAAAGAATTGTTAAACTTTATGTATTTAATATTTTCCGGCATCGAGTTCCAAAGCTGTCAGTGTAAATGATTTATTAAACATAACAAAGTTATGCTTTAGTTTAAGTAACAAAGATGATCCACTTCGGGTATCTCTAGAACTGATGTTTAAATTAGAATACAAATCTTCAGTGACATTCAGTGAACAGGATAACGTACGATAACAATAAAGTATGATAATTTCTAAAAGTGTTGTTTAAAAACAGAAAATTGTTTATAGATTGTAATCACGTAAATAAAAAAGTTAAAAAAACAAAAATTTCAAGCGCGCTGTAGTTTATTGTCATTTCACTAATTAAAGTGTTACAATAAACAAACTAATGCCTCCACTATCGGAACTACAAGAAATTACATCAAAAAAATTGTGCATTGAATCGAAAACATTAGTATACATAGACTTTTCAGTTTAAAGTGCTTTTCCTAATGTGATAAATCTTTTTCGTTTAGAAAAACTATGGGTGTATCACTTAAATCAATTTTATTCATAAGTATCGTTAATAAAATACAATCAGATTTAGTTTTATTATAATTTAATGTTAATCCATTTTTATTTGCGCCAATATCAACATTCAATTCAGTATAATGATTCGAATTTGCCCCTAACAACAATCACTAGAAACTTTAAAATAAAACACAATTATCTGATTAATTGTTCTTTATTAATTATTTCCACTAAATGCCCTGATGCACATTTCGATAACATGGTTATCATCATCGGAGGGTCTTGCTTATAAACTAAATCTAAACTTACATATCTATTAAGTTACTTACATATCAATTATTAAAAACTTCTGTTTCTTTTTTTTCCATTAGTAGATATGTAAGTTTAGATTTAGTTTATAAGCAAGACCCTCCAATGATGATAACCATGTTATCGAAATGTACATCAGGGCATTTAGTGGAAATAATAAATAAAGAACAATTGATCGGATAATTGTGTTTTATTTTAAAGTTTCTAGTGATTGTGGTTAGGGGCAAATTCGAATCATTATTGTGAATTTGACCACAGTGCTCCACAATATTGTAATTCAATTCAGTAATAGTCTCAGTAAATTGAGAGTTTAAAATGAATATAAATTCGTCATCAGTAGCCTATAAAATAATCAGTTTAACAAAAAAAAATAAAAATAATATTTATTCTGTCCTGATTTTCCAATCCGTCATCTGGGATTCTTAGATCAATATCGTAGAGTTTACGACTGAAAACTAAAAGTAATCGCCATGTCAGCATAATATGAAATCATGAATAACTCGTAATATATGCATAATTAATCTAAATACAAAACAACATTGGCTTCAGAACCCTGTGGTACACCCATATGTTCTCACACTGGTGTCTTCTATTCAAATTATACGATAGCACACGATATAGATAAAGTTAAGTCGTGGTTCAAATGATATTACTGCTTGGAGGTATTATTTGGGATCATTTCTGTCTGTCGATAATGCAGTAATGTATAGATCTAACACGTGGACAATATAGGAAAAGCAACTCCAAAATGTCATCCAATAACAACCGAGTTAAAACAGAATAATGATACTTGCACATGACAGATAAGTATGTTAAGTAAAAAACTCTTTTTTTATACAAAATCATTTGATTGAATGTCAAATTATTATTTTTTCGTGTCGTTCAAAGGTGAATAACCCCTCAGTGAACATCGTCTTATAGGGAACAAAAAGGAGGAAGATCCCTAGCGATCGAATACATGAATAGCTTCAGGGTTCGAAAGAGAACAAGAGTAGGTCAAAAGAGACCATAGGAGATAAAAGTCACTAACTCAATACATGACAAAATTTGTAAATCTAGTTAGTATACCTCGGAATTGCCAATCCCGTACTCACTACAGTTATATCGAGAGAGTGTGTGAACTTAACATCTGAAAATTTTAGAATAATTATTATTAGTTATGCAAATTTTAGTTGGGTTGTAAACATCTTGTATTAAAATTTGTATAAGTTTGTAAAATAACATTGGGGAGGGGTCAAACCAAAAGGGAATATCCCACAATAACAAGGGAATATTCCTACTGGTACTTAATCTTGCAAACACTCAATTTCCTTTTCCCTTCGGGAATCACATGTTATATCAGTAACAATCCCAGTGACGATATGTTTTCCTCAATCAGTCTAGTTGTTATTCACAATTCTCAACGAGTTAAATTTGTCATAAGATAAAGAAGCTTTACAAGTTCTGAAAATTACATAAATAAGATAATTAAGTGGGCAAACAAACGGTGGCAATGCAAAGAGTGATAGCTGATAAGGTGATATCTATGAATAGTGTTGCATTTCGTGGCCTTCGCTTAGAGTTTCTTATGAATGAATTGCAAAGATTCTAAACACGTTTTGGTTATTCGGCGACATCTCGCTGTGCAATAGAAATTCGATGTGCTAACCTTACATGAATCAGCTGCATAGTTTGAGCCTTTCACGGCTGTCAAGATATAGAGTAAAGTATTTTTAACATAAAAGTAATTAAAATACTGGTAAATAAGATCACGTAAAAAAGTTAATTAGTGATTTTCTTTTTTAAAGGCAAATAACCTATCGATTATCATCGCTTAAAAAATAAATAATAAGAAAAGGCCGTTCAAAATTCCTAGTCGTCACATGTTCCAATAACGTCAAAATCGGAAGGGAACAAAAGTTGGTCAAGAGAAGAAACTAACGGAAGACTAGATGAAGATATACTATCTATGGTACCTCGGGAAACATACATAAAATCACTGTACTTTAGCTCCGACGAGAGAAAACATAAAACAGGGACATCTAGACTAGACGAAGATACGTGTAAATCCAGCTGTGATACCTCAGGATTGTCAGAGAAGAATAAAATTTAATATGAAACTTTCTAACCCAAGAGTAGTTGAATAAAGGTGTAGCACCAGCTAGGCTACCTTAGGAGTGTCACCACATACTTATTATAAGTGAGACTCTGTGGGATTAAGAGAAAACTGTTAGGAAAGATCAAATAGAGAGATCCACTTCAAGACTAGATTAATAAAGGTGTAGATCCAGCTAGTACCTCGGGATTGCCACACCCGTACTTACTATAAGTGGCACTCTGAAGGATGAATAGAGAGGGATCTAACTTAAGACTAGATAAGAAAGTTATCACGTTAGAAATTGCCAAACTCGTAACTGAGACCAAAGGTGACGTTTCTCAGAGTATCCCAAGACTCGTAGAGGTGTCTGAAAGGCTAAAGCCTAGTTCCCACAGCCTACCGTCCGTAAGGCCTCGTCTGCCATCTATCAGATAACAGGTTGTGGGAACAGCTTGCCCGTGTACGCCTGACGTACGGACAGGCCGTCCGGGGATGCCTGAACAGGTCCCGTACAAAATGGGAAAAGAGGCGGCACTACAAAGGCCTGTGGTCAGAGTTGAGGCGGGTGTGTCTGTTCCGAGGCACCGTTCCCACGACCTGATAGTCGCCAGACTAGGCGAGATAATTTTGTTTGCTCAGACAAGCTGAGACCGTCACTACGTTAGCAATGGAGTGGACGAACGAGGTTGTTATTGAGTCGGAATCATCAATGTCGGAATACTGGTCGTCCCTGCCTGGCCACTACAGGCCGTGCTGCCTACACAGGTCACGGGCCGTCGGAACGATCCTGTCTGATGATACACAGGCGACACGCTATCCGTGTACCGACATCGGGCCGTCTGTCGTCTGCGAAAACACTGGCCGTGGGAACTAGGCTTAAGACGAGATGACTCCGTAATCCGTAAAGAATTAGTCCAACCTTAGATTGGGCGTTTATTTGGAATTTCCCTCTTTATATTATATCTTTTTTCTTGTTGTTTAAAGACAGAATACCACACGGTAATTCTCGCTTTATAAAAAAAACAGAAGAAAGTTACTTAAAATAAAGCTTATTGGATTCTATAACAACGCCAGAATGGGAAATATTCACAAGACCGTATATACTAACGTTTCTTGTTTTTCAGGTCATCTCTGTGGCTTTTCGAGTCTAGTATAAAGCTTACCTACAAAGACTGTTAAACCATATATTCTAATAACATCAGGATTGAAAGAGAACAAAAGTTGATCAAGAGAAACCTTGTAGGGAATTTGAAAGAGAGGGATCTAATCCAAGGCTACATGATGTAGATCCAGATTCCTTCAGGATACCCAAGCACCCATTCACTAAATTGAGCCCCTGAGGGTATCATTGTACAATTTTCGTTAACCCTCGTGAATCTAAAGGTCGCACTTTGCAGGAATAGAATAATTGCAATGTGTTACATGGTCAATGAATGCATCTCTACTCTGATACAGGACTGGCAAGAATCCAATATTGTCAGTTGTTTCATTCATTGACTTTATTTGTTTGTTGCCAATACCTTATGTATTATTAACGTTTCTACTTTTTATTTTCTCACATACATAGTTTGTCCTCTGAGTGCAAAAGTGATTTAGAAATATATCTGTCTGTCGTTTGTATGAGGCTCTACAATCCAAAATCAAAAACCAATTTAAATAAAATTTCGTATCTGGGCATATTATTTTCAAAAGGATACATTTTCCTTTTTATGATAACTCAAAATATGTTATTATAAAAAGCTAAATTAAGAACCAAACACATATTTAAGATTCTGATCAAGTTTTTGCTCAAGTGTTGGTTCTAAAGGCCCAAACAAGATGGCAGTCATCTGTCAAGAAAATGTCGCTTCGTGAGTTATCTACAAATAACTTCATTTTTTTTTAAACATATTTTTTAAAGATCGTTCTTCTTCTTTTTTATCGAAATGTAACAAATACATCGTTATTAACCAACATATCGAAATATAACAAATATATCGAAATGTAACAAATATATCGAAATATAACAAATATATCGAGATATAACAAATATAACTTATCGAAATATAACAAATATATCGATATATAACAAACATATCGAAGTATAACAAATATAACAAACATATCAAAATATAACAAATATATCGAGATATAACAAATATATCGAGATATAAAAAATACATCGTTATTAACAAATATATCGAAATATAACAAATATATCGAGATATAACAAATATATCGAAATATAACAAATAAATCGAGATATAACAATCATATCGAAATATAACACATACATATATCGAAATATAACAAACATATCGAAATATAACAAACATCGAAATATAACAAATATATCGAAATATAACAAACATATCGAAATATAACAAATATATCGAGATATAACAAACATATCGAGATATAACAAACATATCGAAGTATAACAAACATATCGAAATATAACAAACATATCGAAATATAACAAATATATCGAAATATAACAAATATATCGAGATATAACAAATATATCGAAATGTAACAAATATATCGAAATATAACAAATATATCGAGATTTGTTAACAACGGATAAAACAACGGATTATAGTATTGTCACGTAACTTCAGTGAGGAAAATTTCATCTTTTTGTGACGACTGAAAGTGAGTTAAATTAAGTTAACTAAATTTGATGACAAACAGCATTATAGTGAGTTAAAGAAAGGGATGTAAAAATTAACAAATCTATCATAGAGCTGTTATAAAATACTTAAATTAAAAAAATAAAAAGTATAAGAGTACCTGACAAATTTAAAAATAAACTTTGACTGCAGTCATAAAAAAAATAATTAACTGCCGTCATAAAAAAGCTCGATTTTAATAAAATACGACTTAAGTTTATGCTGCAAAGGAAGCAAATTTAGGCACTTATTTAAGTATTTTTTTTAAAGACAGTTTCCATGGTTAATTTTAACTTTTTAAACTACAACTATCCAAATGACATTGTTGATGATTTGTTTTGGGTAAGAAAGTTTGTGCAATGATTTAGCATAATTTATTTACTTTTACCTTCGCAAATAGAGGGTTTTATTTGGGATGCAAACATAGATGGTTAACCATAGAAGTAATCAAATCAGAATTGACTCTAAAAGAAAGAAAACAAAAATTGGTTTTATTTGTGTAAAGGAAGAATAGAAAATAAAAAAACCCTTAACTCGTGAATACACGAATAGCTTCAGGATTGGAAGAAAACAAGAGTTGGTCAAGAGATACAATATAGGAAAGCTGAAAAGGTTGGATTTAATTCAAAACTACACGGGAAAACGTGTATATCCAGGTAGTATACCTCGGAATTGTCACGCTCCTACTCACTATACGCCATTCATTTAAGACGTGTTGCTCTAGTTGCAATTGTTGTTATTATTTCCATTGATAAGAGGAATATAATTTATCTTAATATTTTCGCGATAAGAAGATAAATCCTGTAAAGCAATTTATGTCGTCATAGATGCATCAATTAATGCTTGTCTACTGATTACTAAGAAAAAGCGTTGTTCAAACAATCTAAAGGTTAGTAAAATTATATTGTAGATAACATAGTCTGTTTTTAGAATTCCCAAAGTAAATTTAACCTATGAAATAACAAAAACACCTTCAACGGGTATGTTTTGATTTTCCCTACAATTGTATCTAAAGTGTTCATTTACGACGTAAGAACAGGTTCTAAAACAGCTGATTACTACTCAGCGTATAAACTTTATCGTACGCAAATTCACAGTGATTAAATGTGATTCTTTATCGTACGCTGAATAAAACAACTGATTACTACTCAGCGTATAAACTTTATCGTACGCAAATTCACAGTGATTAAATGTGATTCTTTATCGTACGCTGAATAAAACAACTGATTACTACTCAGCGTATAAACTTTATCGTACGCAAATTCACAGTGATTAAATGTGATTCTTTATCGTACGCTGAATAAAACAACTGATTACTACTCAGCGTATAAACTTTATCGTACGCAGATTCACAGTGATTAAATGTGATTCTTTATCGTACGCTGAATAAAACAGCTGATTCACGTCGTGCACTCACTGAACAGAACAGACTCAGCTAATCTCAAATTGTTGTTCAATACAATGTCGAAACACGATTTTAAAACGAATGAGAACGATTTTGAGTTGTTATTCAAAACTGCAAAATAGTGTATTTATCACAAATATAACATATCACAAATTGTTCTGTATACAATATTATTACGATATTGTTGTTCTGCAACTTGTCATTCTATAATTCGTATAGCTCTCACATAATCCAAAAATAAAAAATAAAATTGTTTTCATCATTCTGCACCGAAAGCAGCTGTTTACGATAACAGCTGAGAGCAATGAAAGTGATAGTTTCCCAATGTCAAATTTAGAGCAAAGGGAAAACCGATCAGCTGACTTTCCATTGCTCTAATTTAGTTTCGTGTTTGCTCACCAATGTTTCTTTCCAATCCATTTGTGCGCTTAAAATTATCTGGTCTTAAATAATTAACAATAGAATTGTCAAAACAAATAGCCAAACTTTACTGTAGTATTTACGTGATTGAAAATTACTGCTGTAAATGTTTCTAACATACCAGATAAGTTATTAAAGAAAGTTACTAAACCTACTACCAGAGAAATCTCGCGATAGATATGAAGAGGAATATAGTAAGTTTTCTGAGCATATTGTGTTTTTTTTGCATCGTGATGTAAAGTATCGTTCATAACTCGTACCGAAAGTAATTTTCCGTTGTTTGATCGAATTACTAGGACACTTTCGTTACTAGTAATGAAATATACTATTTACGTAATGTCTTTACCGCGCTCCGCGTCTCTCTCTCTCTCTCTCTCTCTCTCTCTCTCTCTCTCTCTCTCTCTCTCTCTCTCTCTCTCTCTCTCTCTCTCTCTCTCTCTCTCTCTCTCTCTCTCTCTCTCTCTTCTCAGTCCATTTCAGTCGGGCTTTCGGACTGGCAATAGCACTGCGACAGCACTTATATGTTTAACAGACAATATACGATTGGCCATGGACCGTCGAGAGGCTACAATATTAACTTTATTTGACTTTTCTAAAGCTTTTGATAGTGTTAACCATTCATTATTGTTTTTAAAATTGAAGAAAATTGGTCTGTCACCTCAAAGCATAGCTTGGGTCAAGTCGTATTTGTCTGGAAGGAAGCAGCGTGTTTGTGATAGTGAAGATATGTCTGCCTGGGAGCATGTGACTCGTGGAGTTCCACAGGGATCCGTTTTAGGACCTTTACTATTTAGTATATACATTGATGACATTAGTACTAGACTAAAATATTGTTTGCTTCATCTGTACGCCGATGATCTGCAGATATATCTACATTCTAATGTTAATGACATCGGCAATGCAGTTGAGCACATGACGTATGACATTAAAAGTATTTGCCTATGGGCTGAAGAGCATGACTTACGACTTAACAAATCAAAGACGCAACCCATCATTATAGGCTACTCCCGATTGATGAACACAATAGACTTGAACAATCTCCCTAAACTTAAAATTGAAGGCGAATTATTAGAATACCGTACCAGCGTCAGAAATCTGGGAGTGACAATCAATGACAGATTAAACTGGACTGAATATGTAACTGAGACATGCAATAAAGTATTTGCAGGGATTCACTCTTTTAAAAAAATGAAAGATTTTTTGCCATTTCATATTAGAGTGCTTTTAGTTAAATCATTAATTATGCCATACTTTGCTTACTGTGACACTGTAGTCAGTGACATGACTGTGGAATTGGCTAATAAACTCCAACGGGCTCAAAATTATTGTATACGGTTTATTTTTTGTTTAAAACGTGATGATCATGTTAGTCCATATTATAAACAATTATCTCTTTTAAAACTCTATGAATTTAGATCCTTTCATATTTTAACTATGTTGCATGCTGTCCTTCAAACTAGAGTGCCGACTTACTTGGCAAATAAGTTTGTTTTTGCCTCAGATATAAGTACAAAAAGTACAAGAAAGGGTTCGACAATGCTAATCATTCCCAAGCATAGAACTGTAATGTATAACAAATCTTTTACCGTAATGGCATGTCGCTTGTGGAACTCGCTACCAGATTCCCTTAAAGCTACTGATAGCCGTGCTCAATTTGCAAAATCGTTGAAGCTGCATTTCATGAATGGTGGGGACGTGGACTGATATCTTTGCTCGGGGTGTGTAAGAAGTGAAATTTGTTTTATTTACTTTATGATGTATGAAAGTGCGCGTGAATGTATAATATAGTTTATATTTAGAACAGTTTATTGTACTCTGGAAGAAATTGTATTAGTTTAGGATTTTTCTTTGTTGTAATTTTTTTCATTATTGTTATTATTATTATCTTTGTGTGTGTGTTCTTTGTACTTAGTTTCTTTTCTTTTAAATAGTTAAATTTAAATTATTTTTATTTTTAGACTTAAGTATGTTAATTGTAATTGATTTTGTAAAGACGATGTGTAAATTAATTGTGTAGGCTATGGGTTAAGTGGAAGAGAGGACCTGATGGTCCTAACTTCGCCCAGAATAAAGGCTCAAATCAATCAATCAATCAATCTCTCTCTCTCGTGCGATAAAGGCCTACTTTACGCCCTTAAAACATAAATAACTAATTTCTTTCTTTTAAGAGTGAAACTTCTCAGTTATTAACGCCTTTAAAAAAATTATAGAAGAAGCAAAGAGCATAAAATAGAGCCTAACCACTATCCAATACTCTAATAATAATTTAAGGGTCGGAAAAGAACAGTTGGTCATGAGAGAGCAACACAAAAAGAGATGGGGGGGGGGGGTGACTTGGGTGACCTAAAGTTATGGTGTGACCACTTATGGTGCTAGGTGGGAACCTACCTTTAATTGTCAAATATTTGGTTAATTGTTTAGTCTGTGGATCTTTTAGTTAAACCGTCATTTTGTGCACTCCTAATACACCAATCCTACATTACGGACAACTCAAACTTGGCTGCCATTTTATGACAAATCTAATTAACTTCTATTACATTTAAACTAATTTAGAATAATATATAATATACATTAATATTAGTAATTTAACACTAAAGGGGAAACAGGATAATGTTAAGACTTGCACCGGACCTAACGTGACCGGCAATATACACATAAATTTAGATAAACAAAACCAAAATCCCGGAGTGCGAGTGACGACCCCCTGGGTCTTCTGAACCATCCCAAAACGTAGTTTTAGAGGTATTAACTTTTATAAAAAGTAAATAAGAACGGAAACAGTCACATGTTGCCACTCTAACTTGCAATTGAGTGATCCCCGCTGCGCTTGGAAGGGGCAATCTTCTATTAGACCTTGCCGCCTGCGATCAGTGAGATAGGCAATGTGCAGCGGACTGAAGCACAAAGGGTAGAGTATCCAAGGCAAACCCGGATTGCCGTAATCAACATAAGAGATCTGACGGAAAGATGAAAGAGAGGGATCTCAACCAAGATTACACGACGAAAGTTATAGTTCCAGCTTCTTCCTGAGCCAGTTAATTTTGAGTTATTAAAAAAAATACCAAAGTGGAAATATTATTGTCTAAATATGACCACATACCAAAGTTGAATCAAAACGTTTAACGCGCTTGTTTACATATAGACGGACATTTCAAAAACGGACCTCAAAATGTATATAACTACCCATCACATAGTATATACGAAATCCTACTACCTGTAACTACCCTTCACATACGTTTCTCTATACTACGTATATGTAAGAAAGAAAAATGAATTTATTTTTTGTTACAATATGGTTTGCATTATATTTATTGCAATGTGGTTTGCATTATATTTTTACATTGATGTATACATTATATTTGTTGCAATGTGGTTTGCATTATATTTGTTGCAATGTGATTTGCATTATATTTATTACAATGGGGTTTGCATTATATTTGTTGCATCTTTCCTACAGTGTGTTAAATG